>JBAMBR010005858.1:0-33438 GCA_037044475.1 Zaprionus obscuricornis | reverse complement strand
TTAGTATTAATTTGATACCCGAATAAAGTGTAGCTCCCAAAAAACAAATATATTTTTTTCTCTTCAGTACAACTGAATCGATTAATTTGCATATGAGTTGTAATTTTGAGTGCTTGGCGCCACAGTTCTGTCTCTTTCTTAATACTTCCAACTTTTGATGTTCAATAACTTTTCACCAACAACAACAACAACTTGCACACTAAGTAATATATGATTGCAATTTATGGCAATGCTCAAATCTCGACTGAGCCCCCAAATGTACAGTTTGTATTATTATAATGCTTTTATTATTATTTAAACTAGTGATACACTTTGTTTTACATTTATTCTTATTATTAAGGCGTACAGATTGTTAACTTCCACTTTTAGCTTTTATTATTGGTGCATAGCACAAATTGCAACGTTCTTAGTTACATGCGTCTTCTTCGTAGAGGCTTGACGATCCATCGATGTTTTACCGATGTATGGATGTTTGAAAAAAAAATACCCAACATCGATGCATAATTTTTAGTATCGATATAAACATCGATGTTTTTGTTTAACATCGATGGTTGAATTGAAAATTTTCCCATCAAAAAAGATGGTTTTTTACACTCTTTTAATGCCGACGAAGCTGCAAATGCTTTAGAACAAGAACTATCAGAAAAATTGTCCTCAATATCTTCAAAAACGCATTCAACACCACCCGATCTTCCAAAGCGATCACGTGTTGAATTTCTACAAAGCAAAATTTCGTCCAAGCCCAGCTCCAACAGAGCAGATGCAATTATTTTGCTGAGGCAATATTTGCTTAAAGCAAATGCCGACGAGGATCTGAATCATTTTGGAAGGTATTTTGAAAATTTTCTACAAGAATGCCAAAATTAATTATTTTCTTATTTTTTAGAACACGGACGAAGAAGTTTGGAAATTTATAATATAATTTATAATTTATAATATGTGCGTTCCAGCCACTTCTTGCGACTCCGAGCGTATGTTCAGCAAGGCCGGACAGCTCATTTCAGATCGAAGGTGCTCGGTGAAGCCTGCCGTAGTAGACAAATTACTTTTTATGAATAGAAACTTTGATCTCAACTTTAATTAATTGTTACTTTATTTTAAAACTTTGATAAAACTTGAATAAATTTTTGTTATTTTGTTTAAAATTTGTTCGATGTATCGATTAGTATCGATGTTTTCGCTGCAAAACATCGAAAATTTCGATGTTATAAAACATTTTGTTAGAAAACATCGATGTTTCAAATCTTGTTATTGTCAAACATCTACTTCTTCGAGATCTTTTAGCAAACTGCCGAACTATTGCTATTCGGCTCGTGGTCAATAGGCAGAATTGAGTGAGAGAGCTGAGATCTAAGACTGATGACCACTACGAGTCGTTCTCTCACTCTCTTCTAAATTGGCTATTCACACATATATTCTTGATTAGCAACGACAGGAGAATCTATACGATATGATATAGAGGTCTGATTTGGTCACTGAACTCAAATCCTGTAAGTTTTACCTTAAAACACAAAGAAAAACATGTAGAGAAGGCTACAGTCGTGCGCACCCTACAATAAAATACCCAGCATCCTTGATTAAAATATAACTGTACTTCTGTTATGTACCGAAAAAAAAATTGGATGAAACAGCTACAGTTCAGTTGACAGCCAACTGATGGAACAGCGAAAGTGCTTCCTTTCTTCAAAATTACAAGTCTCTAGTGTTTATAGAAGATGAGATATTAGAAGCATCAAACGGTTTTGGGCGTATTGTAGGCGAACTGGGCGTGGCATCCAAAGTTTGAAATAAAGTCGATCATAGTACGCTATACAGGAGCATACATATCATATATGTAAAGAAGGATTCAATTGGATAAATGATAAAAAGCTTTCAACGGACAATAGAAATTGATACAGACTCAAAAACTAAGATATTCATTTGCCTTATAATAAAGGAAAAGATTATAGGTAGAATGTTTATTTAATTATGATCAAATGAATGAACTCATCAACTATCAGAAATTGTTGTGTATTAAATTTTTATTGTTTATTTTAATTGCATATCAGGGAAATTGAAATGGCAGCATTGAAAAAGAATTTTTACCATTTTAGTCGGAAGCACACTGCCGAATTTTAAAATGCTAACCCGTCAAATGACTTACTGAAAGCAACGAATTATAATCTATCTTTTATTTAATATAATATGGCCTGAGTTTTGCCTATGGCAGCAATATGATATAGTGGCTCCGACTTATATACAGCACAGGGAGTATGTGTACCAAGTTTCATTGAGATAGCTTCAAAACTGACAGATTAGTTTGGGTTGAAAAAGACAAATAGACGGACATGCACATTTAGGTTTTTTCTGCCGGCGCTGATCAAGAATATATATACCTTGTTGGGTCTGCAAGTCCTCCTAATGGACGTTACAAACTCCTATCCAAAAATAATATACCCTCTGCAGGGTATAACAAGGAAGTGAAGGTTGTTATGTGGTTTGAGTTATACATAGTGGGGACGGCGTGTCGTAACGTCTGGTGGGGCAACAAATAACAAATTACGTATACGCGACATACGTCGCGGAGTGCTGTCAAGGCAGTGTTAAACCACTGGATAGCTGTCGCCAAAACAAATGAAGTTAAACGTTGCAATTGTATTTGTCACTGGCAAATAATCACTTGAGCTCGCTACAAAAAAAAAAACTCAACACACAATTTAATTAAAGTCGAAAAGTTTTATTCCTTTAAACAGTCTATAAACTATGGTAACAGATCTATTTCTATACAAGTATAGTAGCATAACTTTCAACTGAGTTTTATCGCTTACCGTTAAGCGTTATGCTGTCCGAGTTATATGATTGCAAGTATGAATGGATATAAGTTGAAGTGTTTGCAGCCAATGACAATGTGTGTGGCGTGTGGCAGAGAGTTGGCTGCATTTTGCGGTTGAAATGAACACACAATAGTTAGGTGTGAAAGCAGACAGCAAATGGTAAGCCCAGCAAGCTGGAAAGCTATGAAGCGACTCTTTTGATTGGATGTTGTTGCTTATTTGGCACGGATTTCATTTGCCTTCCGTTCTCACTTTGCACTTAGCATTCTCGTATGCAATACGCGCTCGAAAAGTGGCTTTAGAAATTGAATGTTTCTGTGATGTGAGTGTGCTGCAACTGCAAATGTGCGATAAATGTGCAATGTTAAGTGCAATGGGCAAAGAGTGCCTATCATACATACAGACAGACAGACAGGCAGACAGAGAGAGACAGAGAGAGCGGGAGAGAGACAGAGAGAGAGAGCGAGCGAGAGATAGCGAGAGGTAAAGTGAGAGTGAGGAAAGTGACAACAAGATGAATGGCACTGCTTGCCACAAAACAAAACTTTAAATTTCTTATGCTTCAGTAAGCATATGTATATATATATATATATAAATATATATGTAAATGATAAAAAGCTTTCGATACAGATACAGAATCAAAAAGTAAGATATTCATTTGCCCTTTAATAAATGAAAATATTATAGATAGAATGTTTAGTTAATTATGATCAAATGAATGAATTTCTCAACTATCAGAAATTGTTGTGTTTTAAATTTTTATTGCGCTACTTATTGGGTATTTATCGATTTATGTTTATTTTAATTGCATATCATAGAAATTTAAATAACTTCATTGAAAAAGAATTTTTACCATTTTAGTGGGAAGCACACTGCCGAATTTTAAAATGTTAGCCCGTCATGACTCACTGAAAGCTACGATCTATAATCTATCTTTTATTTAATATAATATGGTTTAATTTTTGCGTTCCATTCGTTCCCTGTCTCACCCTACTCTTATGCACTTGCAATTTTGGTCAGGATCTTGCATCACACTGAAGGTGTCGTAGCGAGACCTTTTTAAAGTATTAAGGTATATTCTACACATCCCACACCCTTTTGTCAGTCCGTTAGTTTATAAGTGAGTATCGCCCACTATATCTTATAGCTGCAACGATTTGTTGATAAATAAACTTTAGTAGTTTTTTTTTGGTATTTTTTAAGCTATCCCGCTAAAACTCACAAAATTTCAGATTATTAACGACATGTACTTGGCTAACAAGTTTGGTTTAAATCAGATAACTATAATAGATAACATTATCATCGCCATTATCGATAAAAGTTTCATAATTATTGCTCATTTTCTGTCATTCTTTTTAGTATTTAGTATTCTAGTCTTTTTCTTTATTTTATAGCTATAAAAAGCTGCATTTTCTGTTTGCTTTTTATACTCGGTGCCCTATGGGAACCAAGAGTATATTGGGTTAGTGACAAGAGCAAATGTATGTAACACCCATAAGGAGGCGTGGCCGACCCCATAAAGTATATATATTCTGACTCAGGATCAACAGCGGAGTCGATTGGAGCATGTCCGTCTGTCCGTCTGTCCGTCTGTCCGTCTGTCCGTCTGTCCGTCTGTCCGTCTGTACGTCCGTATGAACACACAGATCTCGGAGACTATAAGAGATAGAGACTTAATTTTTTTTGCATAGTGTTTGTAGTGTTTGCAGGCAGATCAAGTTTATTTTGGATTTTTGCCACGCCCCCCTCCGCCTCCACAAATCGATGAAAACCATTTTGAACACACCACTTCACCCACACCCAGTCAAGCTACAGCACTGAAATTTGGTACAAAGTTAGAATATGTTTATCTGGACGTTGTGTACAAATTTGGTACAGATCGGATAATAAACATGGAAGTTATACGCATTTCAAATTTCAAAAGTTGAGAGGCGTTCGCTTGCTTGCTGTTCTCACCCCAAACGACGGCAACATTTTTTCAGTGTTTCTCACACTTGTGAAGAGCGTGGCTCAGTGGTTAGAGGGTTGAACTCGCGTGCATGAGGTCCGCGGTTCGATTCCCGAGACGATTTTTTTTTAAAAATTTTTTTTTAATTTTTTTTTTTATATTAACTTAAAATTGGCGAGTGCGCAGCACGAGCAAAATAAATATATAATATAACTTTGGGCACCGAGTATTATATAGTCGAGCACACTCGACTATAACTTTCTTACTTGTTTTAGGTGATTTCATCAGCTTTATCTGTTCAATCTACGTCAAATTGTGCCTTCAGTATCATCAATAAAATTACCAATAATACAGCCAGTCAATCGTCTTTCCTCGTTATGCCTTTGCTTTTCATGGCTGGAAATTGTCGGCTATTTATGCAGATTGAAGGTTGAGTAGGCTGGGAAATGTTTTCAACTGAGTTGTGGCTTATATTATTTATGTAACAGTTTCGTCTTTGAATGCAAATGTCAAATGCAAAACAAGACCTTGAGAGGAGACAATAGTCATGAAATAGAAGGTCGACACACTTTCTCGTTTCTCCCTGGATAGAGCTTCGAGGCATCTGCAGCAGTCCTAAAAAAACCTTAAATGTTGGACACGTGAATACAAATTGCACGATATGGTGTGCTGTCATTTGCAATTGTCAGAGCTTTTATACTCTTAACTTTGATCAACAATTTTTGACGCACATCAGGAGATAAATTTTATGGTTTGATTATAATTAATGATTTTTATGTACCAAAGAATTTTGATGTAAATAGGAACGATCGATTGAAATTTTAGTTCGAGGCTCCAAAATAAAGTTTTTTGAATGAAAAACATGATTCTTTGATTTGCGATCTAAGTAACGATGTTAATGTGTCTGCTAAACTTAATGTAAATCAGACCATATATATACCTTACATAGCTGTCATAAGAAAGGTCAAAAATAAGTTTTTTGTATGAAGTCATCGACGAGTTGAAGATAACTTTCTTTCATGTTACCCAATAACATTTTGTGAGAAATGTTGAGTCTGAAGGCCAGATATGAAAATATTCAGGACTACCATGTAAATACAATAATAATATAAAATAATTGTTATTTCAAGTTATATTTATTTTTATTACTCAATTAAAATTTAGTTGGGACATTTTGTTTTTGCTGGTTTTTATAGATGTATATGCTTTTTGGGTTTTTTATTCATAAATATTTTGTTTTCTTACTACTATTTACTTTGGTTTTATGTTTTTTTTTTATACGTATTTTAGTAGAATTTTGCTTTGATCTACTATAATTCATTATTTAGTTATTTAATTATTTAGTAGTAGTTAATTTGAATTTTAAACATTTTTTTTAACAATTTTCTTAGCTGCAATTTCTACAACATTTTTTTTTTTAGTGTTTTGCTTGAATTTGTTTTTTCCAATTTGTTTTTATTTTTATTATTTTGTTTAATACTTTAATTTATATATATTTAATAATATATTTTGTTCTTTGATAATATATTTTAAGTAGACAAACTTGTAGTATACTTGGTAGAAAAACAAAAATTGTGCCACCAGATTATTTGTTGAGTTCTTGTTTAAGTTCATTTAAGTAGCTCACTGAAAAAGTTATTTTGTTGACGTTTCGTAGCTGCTGTCGCTTGAGTACCCCTAATTTTCCTTGCGAGCTTATTCGATTCGATATCGATATTTTTATTTATTTTGGTAACATTGAGTATCAGTTTAAAAATTACTTTTCATTTATTTATTCATAGTTTAAATATTAATATATATATTTTTTATATTTGTTTTGTGTTGAAGGTACAACAATACACTGCATTTGGTATTGGCTTAGGCTTTTTTTGGCCATTTAAACCATTTTAATTTCAAAAATGTTTCAGCATTTTCATTGTTTGCCCTACAAGAAATTTGGAACATTGTGCCTAACATTCTAACATGATTTGTAAATTGATTTTAAACACTGATTTTATTTTTGGTTATTTTGGACTCCATCTTTTTTTAATTTTTTTGTTTTATATATTTTTTTGTTAAAGAAATGAAAGGTAAACTGACGTAAGCATTACTAAATGGTAAAAGTCACAATAAACATACAGACATTATTATGTTGGACTGATCATTGAAAGCAAAACAATGTTTTATTGTTATCGATTCCAGCTATATATGCATAGTTATCGAAATAAATGACTATAAACAAATTTAAATTTCCGAGATAAATGTGTTAGAAATTTAATGCTACAATTTAGCTAAAAATTGGCTCGGGTCGGGCTTATTAACGAGTATATCGTAATTGAGGTTCCGTTGAACCATTTATATGAAATTTGCGTCAAATTGCTTCTTAAAATCATCTAAAATTATATTAATAAATATAACTGTAACAATAACTCAAGCGCTTGATATAATTGTCTTTGTATGACTTAAAAAATAATGAAGAATAATTATGTTTGGCTCAGCTTATAAATATTATTTCCAATTTATAAACATGTTGACCAAAAAGGTTTCAAGCAGTGCTGGCTTCTTCATAAGCTTCACACAGTTTTTTTTACCAATAAAATTTATTTATTTTTTATTTTTTAGTTTGTTTTTTGTTTTTCTTTTGTAGACTGATGATGAGCAGCCATTACCAACAAATTCAAAAATACACTCATTGCTGAGATTATTCGGGATTAGCTTCTTTGCGGGTTTTGTGTCCACGGAACGAGGCTTGAATTTTGGTAGCAGCCTTGTTAAGCTCCGGATCGGTCAAATCAATATCTAACTCTTCAGCAACCTTCTTGGTTATCTCCTGAATATCCTCATCCTCGGGCGCATCCTTGTTCACGAGCTTTCGAGCCAAATGGCCACGGAAAGTAGATTGAATCTTCAGTGCGGCATGGCATAGCTCTGAGAAAGAAACAAGAAGATTAAGGAACAAAATTAGTCAATGTTTATTGCTGTTGCAAGCTTAAATAAGTGTGCTGAACTATAAGATACCCAGCCATACACAGTCACGTACCTCAAAATCCATCAGTGAACATCAACGGCACAAAGTTATTTACAAAATGCAATAAGTTACATATTTTTTATCTGATCTCGACATCGTTAGCACAGAACTTACACTTTTGGTTAATATTAGAAGTATACTGGATGTCTAACTTTATAGCTGCTCTTATATTGTTTTGCTTTATGCGGCTATGCTTAACAACACAAAAAAACATGCCTCCTTCTGTCTGTTACTGATATATTCTATTGATAGAAAATCACATTTAATTTAAGCTACAAAAAGTAAGAAATCAGTAAATATTGATATAGACAGTTAACTATGCTGATTAAGAATAACAAATATATTTTATATATTGCTTTGCAAGATTGGTTAAAAATAAAACTTGGTTCATTGTTAGTTCACGAAGATAATCAAGAGTTCTGGAAAATGAAAAGCATCACTGTGTGGCATATGAACAACGTGACTAAAGTTGTCGTCACATGCCACGTGACTCGTCGACTGTACGCTGCATTTATGTTTATTTATAAATTATTTAATATAACTACAAGACGTGAAAATAGCTCGTCAAGCGCTGCCGTTGTCGCACTGGTCTGACATTTGTAACCCAACCCGTAAACACGAATAGAAGCTACTGAAAAGACACGTGTGTGCCTCATAAATATGCATGACTTAGACTTACTAGTTGCCGTGAATAACTTAGTCATACGCATATCTACTCATATATCCATATTATATGATATACACTTGATATACATATGTATACTGATAGCTAGTTATACAGTTATAGCAAGTCAGTTGAATTACACATGTTCGTGCAAGACTACAGCACTTAGAATGCATTTCGTGTAAATATTTTAACAAAATTCGATTTCAAATTAATATTGCATTTTAATCACATTATCATCAAATATGTACATTTCTTGGTAGTTGGTAAATTTCCTAGATTTAAACGAAGCTGATTTTGAAGAAATTCTGACAGCAGATGCACTGCTTTTCGTGTCTGTCATAGAATTCCAACATGGAATTTGTTTTCATGACCGTCGACAGTCTGTCATAATACAAATTGTTTACCTGCTCAAGTGCCAGGCATATTCTATTATACCTAAAGCTAACAAACACTGTTAACAAATACTGAAATTATTGTCTCCATTTTTGTGCTGTTAACAGTTAAAACCTATTTCTCGCTTCACAAATGCTAGCTGACACTGTTATGAAACTCTGTTATTACCCAGCCTGAACTCTTTTACTCTCCAGATTATTAAAAATTGATTTTTTGGCAAGTTAATTTGAAACACTGACCATTATAACATATAGCTACCATATCAACAAAAACCCTTCATTAGCTACATATAAATGTAAATGTGTTCTACACATTGAAAAATCGACTGACTAACGCGTTAGATATAACGGCTATATGTATATGTATGTGAGTGTGTACGTACATTTGCATGTATATGTGTGTGTACGTAAGAAACGGTTACTATGGATGCCATTAACAAGAGTGAAATTCTGTGACGTGTGCTAAGTAATTGTGTAGACCTAGGACACGTGCTTAATGAGCACGAAATGTCTTCTAAAACGAAAAATGTAATAACGAAACTGGAATGCACTAAAACTAAAACTTAGAATGCAAGTATACAAAATGTTTCAAGTCATGAAGGTCTGAAGATTGCAAGATTCCTATGTCCTGCGACAGAGTATTCATACATACATATTTTACTGTTGTCTGACAACACTTAGGCTGCTTTTAGCCGTCTCTTTGTCAGGCCTTATTTCATGTTGTCTTGTTATTCTCAGTCAGCTGTCATAATAACTTTGTTAAGTCTTCGTCATAAATCTGAATTATAATTAGTTCAACTGAGCTCAGCTCATATCTAAGAACTGTAAATGACTCCATTTTGTATTCTCAATTGTTCTTCTGCACTACTCTGATAAGTCTCTACGATAATATGTTACCCTTATAATTCAAAACAAATGGTTTGACAAATTGATAATGACCTCATTCGTAAAAAAAAATTTTAGGAGCTTCGCTTCTATTTTTAAACTAGCCAAATTTAATTATTTTGGGAATATTCTAGCCAAGTTACTTGTACAAGATTTTTGTTTGAGTTTGATTGGTTAAAATCTAATTAATTAAACCTGCGAGAGTATGAATGAAATCAAAACCAGGTCGAAGATAACTTTTCTCGTCTTCTTTTGTTTTCGTTCACTTAGTTTAACCACGTAGCTTTATATCCATAGCAGAATTTTATTGACATATCTGTATATAGTATCAGCATACAGGGGGTGCAACAAGAATAAAAATGTTCTATTGAAATGAAATTTAATTTCTGTATAGTTTTATTATTATTATTTTCATTATTTCTGATTTGGGAGATCTGGACTCTGATTGTGTTCCCCGTTTAGATGATGAGATAATTTGCAGTTAAATGCCTCACACATCCATATGAGCATGTTGCTTTTTAAACTTGAAACACGTTGAAACACATTTAAGTCAATGTCGGTCAGGATTCTCTTTCATTAGCATTATATATACATATATATGTTATAATATATATTATATACTATATATATTAAACAATATACACGAAAATATACGCCCATTAAGCATATACACACGCAGCACCCCAAAAAATCAAACAAAAACTTTAATTAATATAAACCCGACCATAAAAGCTGCTTATCATCTGGGATGAGGCTATGGTTGCTATGGGACTATGGGGCAATGAGACTAGGGGCGGTAGGAGTCAACGGTGCTTTAAGTTAATCACAGGCAGACTTCACTACCAGCTTAAGGGTTACCTGAAATATATATACATATATAGATATGTATGTATACATATAGTATGTACATACGAGTATGTGCACATATATAATGTGTGTATGTATGAATTTATGCAAGTGTGCTTATTGGCTTAATACTAATTATAATAAATTATATATTATATGTTACAGCTATTTTGCACACATTTCTGTTAAATATAATATATATAGCAATTCTAATTATAATATATATTTATCCCTATTTATTTACAATTTTTGTTTTTGTTTTGCTGTTTTTAATTGGGGTTTTCTATATCATAATCTATTCATATTAAATGGCATAACTGGACTATATGCATTTGGTTAGATAAATTTAGTTTTAGTTTTACCATAAATTTTGTTTCTAATAAATATAACGAAAGGTAAAGGTAAAAGGTTTAATGGGTTGTGTGCACACTAAATACTATATGGTTGATTATCAAATTCGATATAGATATTAACTATGACCTTTCCATCCGATGATAATTGGGTTTAGATAATAGTGCTATAATAACAGTATTTCATTTGAATTCGACGCGTTGATTTAATCGCTTGATGATGAATGCAAAGATTGGATGCTGAACTTTTTTTGGTTGTTAAGCTAAAACTTATACGATTTGAGTTTAATGACGATTAATACTTCTACCCTCAATTCGGTCTAAATTGTACCACTATATTATATACCCTACATAGGAAAGATCGGTTATAAATATTGCTTGAAAAGTTTGTATGAAAATGTTGCAGTTTTTGTGCATGCAAGGTTATAATATTATCGGTACGCCGAAGCTAATTTTGCCTTTTAGTTTTTTTCATCTTGCCTGTAAGCTTTAGCACAGGCTTTGAGTGCTACTTCTAAAGGGCTTTTATTATAAAATCAAATAAAACAGGTAAGAAAGTGTGCTCGAATATATGATATCGGGCACCCATAAAACGTTCAAATAGACATGGTTAAATCGACTCGGTTATTGATCCTGAGAAGAAATTTTTGGGGTCGTTCATATCTCTTAATGGGCGTTACACACATTTTCTGATGTCACAAAGTCATTGTACCCTTAATATCCTATGGGTACTCGGGTATAAAAAGTTAAAGCATTTTTGGCTCTCCAAATTGAACAGAGTAAAGTAAATTGTTTCAGATTTTATTTAATCAGTAAGTAAACAACTAAAGATATTTGATATTGAAATTGCAGTTAAATATTTACAAAGTAAAACTTGGTTGGAACAATAAAATTGTTTGTGTAACTGTAGAAAGTTGTTTCCCCAACGGAGCTGTGGCATGACACAACGCAACACGCCACACATCCATACAAACACCTTAGATGCAAGCTCTAACTTGTGTTAAAGGTGCAAAATTGTTAAAATATTTAAAATGTGGTCGCCGACTAAGCGTCACTTGGCGGAAAGAACTTTAGCTAAACGTTTTGCAGCCGTTTTCCAGCTGTTGTTATTTTTGGACACTCTGCATTATAAATTAAGAGACCCGACACTAAAATTTTGTCGTTCTCCCCAATTTTCTGTGCCACCGATGCCTCCTGTTCTCTCTCTTTCTCTATGTTTCTCGTTAATGTTGCCTACATTGAGGCGCACCTGAGCCTACGCTCTATGGCATAATAATGTGGGTCTGTGACAATATGCGTGTACGTCCGTGATCTGAGAATGCAAAAGCACAGAAAAAAACGCCAATTCAAAGTCCAAAATGTTTTTTAGCTTATGCTACTTATTGTTATTAACTTTCTTTGGGTGTTTTTATAATACCCTGTTCCTATTGAAATTGGAATAAATAGAGGATTATTAGTTATTAACAAGTGTATGCATTTGATTTTGAATGGTGGATACCAAGCCAAATTTTAAGGGTATGGAATTTTGTTTTTTCTATACGAGTGGCATTGAGTATAATATTAAATATCACAACGATCAGATTATAAGCAAACAAAGAAACAATTTTTTAATTCCCGAATGGTTGGTCTACCAACCTTTCAGTGTTTTATTAAGGAAAGTAAGGAATGAAATGTGTCCAGATCTTGTAATGTTTAAGGATAGGGTATGATGCAACCGAGCTTCGTCGTCTGTATTTTCATTGTTTGTTTTGTACGTTTTTTCTGTCTTTATTCACCGTATTACTGCACGTGCTTACCGAGACCTCCTTTTGTTAGAGCTGCAACAAATTTAGCCCTGTGGTTGTGTTGCGCTGTTCTCGTATAAATGAAATTACAATCGCGCTTAAATTCCAAAATCCAATTAGAGGACGTGCGTTGCGCCGTTCTTATCGCAGATGTTGTCGTTGTGTTTGTTGCTACTGTTGTTACTATCAACATCCGGTAAACACGCAACAACACAGCCCAAATAGAAATGTACAATGTGTATATCGATTCAAAACTTACGAATCGTAAAAGGAAGTAAAAAAGTTACAGTCGAACGTAATCGAAAATATAAAATAAAATTGATGTGTCTGTAGTATTTTCCAAATATTTTGTTCGTCTACTTCTTTTTGACTTCTCTTGTTAAGAACGACCCGTTCGAGACATGGATATGACTAAATCAACTGCGCGGTTTAAGTTGTGGTATATATTCCGACCTTATGGGAATATTCAAATTGAAAATATATGTTATATACAGTAGTGTCTATTGTGCCTACTAAATTCAAGTCCCCACGGCTTATTTGTATTTTTGTATTTTGCGAGAGGCCAAAATTTATCGAATGGAGGATACAGATTATTCTTTCGAGCAAGTATATATTTATTTCTGTTTTTATACCCGGTGTCCATTGGGTACCAAGGGTATATTGACTTTGTGACAGCAGCAAATGTATGTAACACCCATAAGGAGGCGTGGCCGAACACATAAAGTATATATATTTTGACTCATGATCAACAGCCCAATCGATTGGACCATATCCGTCCGTATGAACACACAGATCTCGAAGACTACAAGAGCCACCGCCTTCACAAATCGATCAAAACCATTTTGAATAACCCAATGTACCCACACCCACCCAGACTACATGGCTGAATTTTGCTACGGATCAGATAATTAACATGAAAGTTACGCACGTTTCAAATACCAAAATTTGAGGAGCGTCTCTACGATTGCCTGCGGTCCTAACCTTACACACGGCAACAATATTTTAGTGTTTTTTTTTCTCGAACTTGTAAAGAGTGGGGCTCAGTTGTTAGAGGGTTGAACTTGCGTGCTAGTTGTCCGCGGTTCGATTCTTGAAACGATTTTTTTTTTTTAAATCACAATATAAGTAAATATAATAAAATTTATAATTCTTAATTATTTTACGAAAATGTATTAATGTTAATAAATATATATATGTTGGAATTAACTTAAAAATGGAATGTGCGTAGCACGAGCAAAATAAATATATAATGTATAAATTTATATAATATAACTAACGTAAAATTGAGGAGTGCGTACCACGAGGATTCTAAATATTTAATAAATTATCTAATTAGCAATTTTGCAATACTAAGAACTACTCTGCGCGATTTTGGTCAAAATAGGATCATAATCCTGGAAGTTGTGCAACATTCAATTCTTTGGGTACCGGGTATTATATAGTCGAGCATACTCGACTATATCTTTCTTACTTGTTTATTTTGCTTTAATTCTGACAGTTCCAACCTCAAGATTTATAGTAAAAGTATAAATAAATATTGACTTTCACTAACTGGCTAAAATAATTCCTTAAAAACATAAACAAATAATAAGAATAATTGTCATCTTTTAGGCATTCACAAAGTACGTAGTAGCAGTGTACAGGCGTGTAGTATAGGCATTTAGATGGCAAAACTTTGCCTATGGTAGACAACAATTTTAAAATAACAATTATACAAACAAAATGGGGTTAATATTGCAATTGGCCTTGCTCCTAAAGGAAATTGTCAGGCAACTGACCGACTTTAAAGGCATTCGTTTGCCTGCATAATACTTGAATGTGTGTATGTATATGTATTCGTGAATGTATATGAATGCGTGTGCATGAACAAATGATTGTGTTTTATCCAGAAGGCAAATTCTCCAAATACCAAAGAGTAAATTTCAAAAAGACAAACAGAAATATCAAATGTCGTACGCAACAAGAAAATATATATTTAAAATCCTTTGGCTTTCGATTTGGCTCTATGATACAACTCTCTTACTGTCTACACTCCATTCGTCTTAATAGCGCTATTATATTCTCCACTATAAGGTATAAGGCTGAAATAATTATGTTGCATTAGAATTGTGCATATGTACTATGTGAAAAGGTCATCGTCGACTATATATAAAGAATATATTTTTTATCAGCACCGAAACCCAAACCGATTTGAAAAAATTTTCCACACTTAAACGAAGATTAATTTAGATTTCTGGAAGAAAATTTTTGATACAAAAACTTAATTTTCGGACGATTATTAAAAAGCTAATAAATGCTGAAAAGCCTAAAAGGTCGCTATTAAGTTTATTTATTTATTCAATTATTGCAAAAATGCAAGTTACATGCATATGAGTTTGTCCATTAAAAGCTGAGAATGAATCCAAGGAAAACGTTGTTGACAACAACGCTGTTGTAGAATACGAAATGTGGCACACTGTCAAGTATGCATGATGTGCGATTAGGTTGAGTTTCACAAGTCTTGAGGCTTTCCATGTGCTTTTATTCGCTTTGACATTTCAACCGCGCCTAATTAACCCTTGCCGCCTATTGTCATGTATGACAGGTGCATGGAACCTCAATATATATGTTTGCCTGCTGAAAACGCCTCTAATAATTTCAGTATAATTAAGCTCAAAGGATATTTCTCTTGACGGTATGAAGGAGTGGGGTAAGGGTGAAGGTAATCCCAAGGACAAAGACAATACGTTTCAGTTGCTATTGCACGTTGGTTTTTGTACAGAGATGACAATCTTTCTGACTGCCAGACAAGTTTGTAACTAACTTACTGTCTAAGGATAACACTGGGAAATTATGGCTGAAATTGTCAGTGGCTCTTAGCGATTAATAAGGTTAAGAGTGTTAGTACAAGACCTTCAAACTAATTTGGGTTTTTTCATTTTCCGGTAAGTTCCCGGGAGTAAGCGTTTGCGTGGCCTCTGTCGCTTAAAGTTTTTACATTATTTATAGTATCTGTCAAAACCAACCACGCAGTGGGCGAAAACATGAGAATCATATCTCGCCGTTGCTGTCAACTTTCGCATACGCATATGCGCATTTTGCCGAGCAACTTTTGCTCTTGTCAAGGGACAAATTTTTTTTTACACTTAAAGATATATTGCGTAACTGTAACGTAACGACAACGCTAACACCAAAGTTTTCATTACGCCTGGGAAGAAGTTGTGCACTAAATTATAATTTTGCCATGTAGTTTTGCTTGAATATAAAGTTTTGAATGTGCTGAAATATGCCAGAGGAGGAGAGGAGAATCATGGTTTCATTATAGTCCCAGTAGCACTTTCAGTTGCTCGTGATTCGACCTGTGCGTTAACAGCAAGATTGACAGCGATTGTCACATATCGTATGCTTATAACAATTTTTTGGTAAGTAAAAGAATGATTAGATTGCACTTAGTCAATAACGGTTCCATATAAATTTCAAATCTGATTTATGCCTAACTTTTGAATAAGTGTGATTAAGTGTGAATAAATGTGGGACTAGCTTGAATAAGTATGAGCAGCAGTTAAGTCTGATTAAAAATATTTACATGCGTCCACAAAATTAAAATAACATTAGCAAGTGTATAAGATGGAAAATTCACTTATAGTTTGTTATATTACATATTTCCCAGAATTAATTTTAATTTCTCAAGGTTTTTACCGAAAAATTTTCTTAAACCGTCTATTAAACTTATATCTTCTTTCAAAGTTGTCAACCTTTTGATCTTTCTACACAGATTTTGAAACATGCCAAAAATAAATATTTGTTGGTCGTAATCTTATGTCATTGTCCAGCGTTAATCTTCTTTCACATTTCTTTTGCTGCTTTTACCTACCTTTGTCGTTTGGATCAAATTCAGCCTCAAGCTCCGCTTTGGTCGGCTCCGCAGATGACGAAGCGGTTTCAGCTGCGGCAGTTGCAGCGGCAGCAGCATTAGACGCGATGGCGGTGCCATTGTTGCTTGTAGTTTTAGTTTCTGATTTTTTCATGGTTTCTCTTACTTTATGGCCCCGAAATATGGCTTGAATCTTTGTTGCGGCTTTTTCTGCAATTAAATGTGCCAAAAGGCGAGAGGCAATAAAATTGATATAGTATAGTGATTTTCCATGTTCTTTAACTCATAAGTCTTACTCTAAAGTTGATAACAAGTTCATTTAAATAGATGTTAAAGAAAATCGATGTAAGCATTCACAATTTTTGTAACTTTTTCTACTTGGTGGTTTGTCAAAATATATGTATGTGAAAGTTAAAAGGAGATCAGTATCAATAATATGGCCACATCAATGTGTCCACTCACTTTCACATGGTATGCTCAGTCTGCGTACAATTGAAAAACAGTAAACAACTGAAGAGACACTCTAATTTAAGAGAAATCTTTTATCTCTCCGACCTTTGAGGATACTTAAATGGTAAAGTTTTGTCAAGACCCTTAGACAATAGTGACTTTCAACAAGTAATAAATTAATCCCAACACATATATAATGTTGGGTCAATTTTTTAAAAATTTTATAATAGTTCTTTAATAATAAGATGTTAAAGTACAAAAATATTGATGTATCGATTCTACACTTAATAAATACATCAATAAAGTAATATCCCTATATTTAAATATATGCATTATAATAAGGTTTGGTCGTAAATAATTTCCACGGACGGCTACCCAGTAATAACACTGTTGAACAAAATAGCAAAATTATTATCGGCGTGCTGAGGATGTGCTACTATTTCCATACTACTTCACCTAGTGGTACCATTTAGACCATATTGTAGTGAAAAGTATAAGTCGTCACTAAAAGCAAGTCCTATACTTTTATATGGTAGTCCGATCCCGTCGATTTTGGATGAAGAATTATTTTTTGTCCACTAGTGTAATCGACCGATTTCTGAATGACCCCAAAAATTGTTAGAATATTCGGCAGAGTCAGCGCCAAAGCATTGCAAATATACTTGAAGCGTAACTAATGGTCATGGCTCAGTTTCGATAGTCACTATGGAATACATGAAACCACTAACTGAACTTAGTGATTCGACATACAAATACCCTGTGGAATAGAATAGAAAATAAAGTCTTTTGAGGATTCATTCACTATACCTTGGGAGCTTGCGGTTTTGAGCAAGGCCAAGCAAGCCAGACGGTAAGCTATCAAATTGCTTCTTTTAGTGCTTCTAGGGCAGTGTTCACTTTTTATGGGACTTTTCACGCAGATACCAAAATGATGGCCTTGAACAAGTTATAATAAATTGACACGTAAGGCCTTTTCGCCACACAAATGCCAACAACAGCATGTACATACAACAACAATAAAAAAAAACAAGAACAAATATTCGCACAGCAACATAAAGAGAAACGGAAACAATTCTGCAAAACTTGAAAAATTGTGCTGTATTGTACAATTTTTGCAAGGCTCACTTCGATTCTCTACTGTAGCGCAATGGTGACAGCTTGACTGGACGGATGGTACAGTCCAGTGAGTGGGTCCCACTTAATGTGTAAATATATGTGTAAGGTATATAGTAATAAAGGCGGAGAAGGCAGGTAAAAATGATGGTGTAGACCACATTTTGTTGATGGCTTTGTGTGTGTAGAGCGGTGAGTTCTATTTCCATTTAGTAATCATGTAGCCACAGCTGTCCAGGCAGGAAGCTGCGAGCTAGGAACGAGACATTAAATCATTCGATTCGGCATTGAATTAAAGTTCACCTGCATTCAGCGAGATTAAAGTGGAAGCAATTAATCAATAAACAATTAAAATAATTGAAACATTGAAAATGAGAAAAATAGGATATAGAAGTCGTGAAGGACTAAATAAATGATATAAATTCTGGTACTGTTGTAAAACGCTGTCTACTATTTATGTTGCACATATGTGAACTAATATTTACATTTTACCATATTTTTATATTCAATGTAACTTTGCATATTAAATATAATATATATGTCGAAGATGAGACTTCTATCTTTTAAATTAAGCTTGCTTGTTTTTCGAGATCTCCGCGACTTCTGGAGACTTCAGAAGATAGTTTGTACCGATCACGAATACATTATATGGTATATATATATGCATTCTACAGTTACTGTTATATACTTATCCTGAGTATAAACTCAGTAAAATTTGGACTGAAATTGTCTTTTATTATTCTGTGAAATCATTAATTAAAATTTAAAATTTTTTGAGACTTTCCACACTTTTTTTTTATTTCTGCATACAAATTTATAATATTTTTAATGTATTTTTAATATTTTTAACTTTAATTTGGCACCAACATTAAAGTGCAAATGCGCTTTCACACTAATAGTGTGAAATACAATTGTTCACCTCATTCGGGAGTATAAAGGTAATGAATTTTTATCTGTGCCTTGATGTGGAACACGGAAAGTTATTATCGAAACTGTCGCACTGTAATTACGAGGTGTGTTCAAAAAGTAAGGTGTAAGGTTCAAATTTCGCGGGCAACATATTTTCGATTATCGATTTTTTTATTTTGTTATGTTGGTACACGCTTTCCTTAAATCTGTACCAAGTTTCAATTGAATCCCCTTTTTTGTTTGGTTGTAAGAGGTGTTAAAGTTACAAGTTGTTTGCGTGCTCGTCGATTTTTTGCTTTTTTCGGTCTTGGCTCACCTGGGCTATTCCATTGGGACGATTGGGCTTTGGTTTCGATATCACAACCATATACCCATGATTAGTTATGACCCTTTTTAGTAAATCTGGGTCGTCGTTGGCGTCATTTAACAGATCTTGAGCGATGCTCATGAGACGGTTCTTTTGGTCAAAATTCAGCAATTTCGGAACAAATTTCGCTGACACACGACTCATGCCCAAAACGTTTGAAACAATTTCATGGCACGAGCATCTTCAGCCACTTCTCTGATAGTGATTCGACGATTTTCCAAAACAATTTTCTTCACTGCTTGAACGTTTTCATCATTGACGTGCTTGGGCGTTCAGAGCGAGGCTCGTCATTGGCATCTTCCCGGCCATCTTACTTTTTAAACACACCTCGTAAGTGCAATGTTCCTATGTGTGTTGAGTTTAGTCACATCAAAGTCGTGTCATATCGAATATATGTTAATATAGTTATTATATTGTTTCGCGTAGATCACAACATCTTTTAGAACTACAGATTTCAATGTTCCTGTCAATTAATGTTTAATGTTCATAATAAGCCTCTTTCACTACAAATCAATATTAATCGTAAGTATTTAAGTTAGTCCAAATGACTCGAAAAGCATAGTTTGTAAGAGTATCATACACTTGTTTGTTTTCGTCTGTAAGTATTTAATCTTTCTGCTTAGCACTAAGTGAAGAAAAATTTTAAAGCGTTTGGGAAGTAAATAAACGGCACTTTCGGTTGGCCAGTTCCCAAGTAAACTGATTTAATTAATTAAAAGTCATTAGATAACAGTTCATTTCTTACTTTTGATCCGTTTGTTGGCTGTTGTTGAAATAACTGTAGCATCCTTGCTTGCTACTTAGTATTCTTGTTTATTAAGACATGTTGATCTTTCACGAGCTTATAAACATAGAATTCAAGTAGTGTGGGATAGGTGAAAGGCGAGCTCTAATAACGAGACTCAATTATACAAGTAGCAAATGCTATGGCTTAAAATAGAAGCACTGAGATTCAAGAAGCAAACAAAACAAAATGTAACTTGGTCAAGGAGAGATAAGTAAAAATATTATTTTCATTTGATGAAAACTCTTTATATTGTCTAACCGTAAGTATTATATATTATAATGTAGATTTATAGAACCTCGCACTGATATTTCAATTGTATACCCTTACTTTACTGTTTACTACTCTTTTATATATACTTTTGATATCCATCAGTCGCCTGATCAGACCATAATGCCAAATAGCTTCCTTAAATCGATTAGGAAGGTTAGGTTCCTAGGACTGGAAGGAAATCTACACCCTGCCGATGAGAACCTTACTTTCTTGTTTTAAATTTGCTTTCCGACTTTAATGTAAATAGACAATTAGTGATGTAACATTTTAATTTTTTGCTGCTCTTGCAAGTAAAGTTAGGATGGTGTGATTAATATACTTGTGTATGCATTAAATTAACATACGGAGCAATAAATAAATATAGTATAATTTTAGCTGTAACACTGCTAATACACAAACACTCATATTCTAACTGATTTCATTGCTATTGATTGCTTTTCATTTTGAAGGTCAAAAAATATGGCACGCACTTGCGAGGTGCGAAAAGGAAATGAACTAGAAAACAAAAATGGCAACTAGGCAACTTGACAACCTGGAAACTATGACATAGAAAACAGCATGGAAAAAAGTTTCACAGCCAAGAGGACCACAAAACGTGCCAGAGTTCATAAAATAAGCCCAATTCACTACGGCTCACATCAATGGATAAATGGTAATTCACTAAATTATGGCAAGTTGATTCATAAATAATTTGCTTCATGTGACTATTTGTCATATTGCAAGCCAAGGCTGTGACCATCTACCAAAACGAGTAGTACATTCAGTAGGGTGTCACAAGTCTTCACGGACTATATACGTACAATGCTTTTGGCATAGTTTAAGGTAAGCACAAACATATTACGATGTTCCTAAGTGAATCTTAAGAGCATAAAGTTTTAATTTTTAAATAACATTTTTGTGACTTTGGATAATAGAAAGTCGTAAGGGTACCCGTACCTTACGTTGGGGACATTATAAAAAAAAAAACCCGAAAATTTTGAATATTTTTCCCATATAAAGTCTATAAAAATAAGTTAACATATATTGTAGATTCCATGAAAACAATATGTTTCATATAATTTCAAATATCCCGATTGCCGGGATATTACCATATTTCCGAATGATTATAATCTTGTTCTTTACCGTGAATTTGTAAATAGAAGAATAAATAACTGAATTATTTGCAAGAGCCTATAATTAGGATGTACAACATCAAGAACATTTGAAGCTGTACTTACAAAGATAAATAAAACAATAAGCAGAATTTATAGAAGTAATTAATGTAACTGCCTCTATTGAATTATTTAGCGCAATCAGCTCGAAGCTGTAATGAAGTAATATAAAGTTCCATGCTGTAATCAATGCTTGTTTATTACGCAAACATCGGCATTGTTTTTGATTACGTCTTAAATACAAAGGTATAATGACTTTGGGAATAATTAGAAATGTATCTCACAGTAGGAGGATGTCATGTTCGATTATTGCAGAGTGCGCCATCTTGCAGTAATATCGAATTTTTTGTTGAGATATATCTTGTACATTTTCTTCTACAGAAACCTTTCTTACCCAAAATCAACGGCACCAATTAAGGAGCATATAGAGTAAGTACAGAGTAACATATATGTAGTTGAGTTCGCTCGACAGCCAATGTTCTTGTTGCTTAAAAATTAACCATACTTGTATTTTGCATCCTCAGATCCATTTTTTTTATTTTATGCTTGGTATTATTTATTGGATCTACTCTTTATGAGTCTATCTTAAAATAATACATTATCTAACAGGTTGATTTTAACTGAATAGAGACTACACGATCCTAATACTTAGCGCTGGGTTGGAAAGTCGTGAGGGCTCTCGCGAGATGACTTGGATGTATTGATAGCCTTTTGTAGTACTTTATTATAATTTTATATGATTTATGATTTGTGCTATCTCTTCTCTGACGAGTGGTATGTGAAGGTCCCTATGAATGTTTTCATTCCGAACGTATGCTGTCGAATGCTTGTGATACATCCAGAAATATTGCAGTGCAGTACTCCCTTTGTTCGAATGCATTTTGGATTTCTGATGTTATGCGGTTGATTTACTCAATGGTTCCATGTTTTTCTCGAAACCCGAATTGATGAGTTGGGATTTTGTTGTGTGTTCTGGGATATAGGGTAATATGTGTCAAGAGACATTTTTCGAAGATTTTTGATAGACACGTTAATAAACTAATTGGTCTATATGATGAAGAAATTGTGCGGTCCTTGCCAAGTTTTGGTATCATTAAGATGATCGACTTCTTCCATCTCTCTGGGTAGTGTCCATGTCTTGTTATTGCACTGAAGAGTTGGCAAATTGCTCGAACGGCACAGAATGGAAGTTCAATAATCATTTTTGGTGATAATTAGGTCGCATTGGTTTGAGTTGATCGTTTATCATTTGGCCTAAATACAATTGATTCATACGTAGATGTATCGACAACTGATGATATTGGCAGTGAGATGCCGTGTTGGGCTGAAAAACATTATGGAGATATTATACAAATATGTCGGCTCTTTCTTTGTCGCTGCGCGCCCAGCTCTTCTACAGTAATTCTGCGGTGCAGTAGAAAGGAACTGGAGAGTAAAAATAGGATGAACTTCATTTCAGAGGCTTGGTTTTGTGTTCGGCTTCAAGTTCTACTTTGAAGAGAGATTGATGCTTTCTTTCTCTGTTCAAAATATTAATAACATATTTATATTGAAACCTTTCTCCTTCAGTGCACTTCAGCTGGTGTTACTTTCGGTTCAATACCTTTGAGTACTACTTGCTGGCCTTTACTGCTTTTTAGTTGGTACGTATAGAAGTTTATATTATTGTCGTTTAGATACTTCGACAAAATTCTGTAGTTTTCTTCCGTATTAGTCTGAAATTTTGTTTCGTGTATATTTCCTTTTGTGAGAGGAATTATGTGGAAATTGTCTGGTCCAATTAGATTCAGTATTCTGTTTACGAGAACAACTTTTCTCTCGAATGTAAATCGTAAATGTCTTCAGGAGGTATATCATTGGATTTGTCTGCTAAAATAGCAAATCTGTTTACTTCTACGGGCTTCTCTATTGTTGGTTGTTTTGAAGTACCGCGATTAATTTTAGTAGAGTTACCAAGTCTGGAATACTGCGGGCTAAGCTAACGTTTTATTTGTATGTAGCGATCCATACCAGTCTGTAACATTGTTTTGCAGAGTGCGCTGGTGTAAGGTGCTGCTTTATTTGCTTGCACAGCAGATTCTGTTATTACGGTAGATGGCATTGCGCGAGCAATCGACAATGTTGTAGTTGTTGTAGAAGTAGCCGATACAGTTGCTAATGACGTCGCTGTACTGGTGACCGTTGCCAAACAAGTAGGCATGAGGGAGGGGGGTTCTATACAACAAAAGCGCAGGAGAGCAAGAGCGCGCCTTGCCTTTCGATGTTGGATTTAGTTCATTACTCGAGCTTGGGGTTATTGATCGCGGTTGGCGACAGCTTAATGATTTAGTTTTTCTTATTAATTATTTACACAAATGGTACGAATTTCATCGCACTAAGCGCCTACTGTGTTTTGTTACTTAGAACTTGCACACCACTATACTTTGTTTTGATTTTGTCTGGTCGCTGCACGATAAGAAAAGAAAACGCGTCTGCACTCGCCGACGTTCGATTGCGAATTGATCCGCAGATCCATGAATAAATTATGTTCTGAGATATACGGACGCATATGTGCGTAGAGTATAAAAATATGCAAATTATGCACACAATAAATTTCAATTAAGCATCAAGTTGAGCGCTTAATTTGACAGACAACAATCGATCGATGATTGACAGACTGTGTTTGTTAACTTTCAACAGCTGCTCGGCGCTTGAAGCTATGGTGCCCGATGGCATTTAAATGCGCATATGGCCAAAAGTTTGAAAAATACACCCGTCAGTTAGTTAGTTATTCAACTAGAACATAGAAATGTTTCAAAAGGACAAACTTTTTGATATGCACTACGCATGGTTTTGGAAATTATGAAACTGACAGGCAAGAGTGCCAGGGTCACGTTGGTCACGTACGGGCCAAAAGAAATCCAATTGTTGACAATTTGATTAGGTGTTTGTGTTGCTAAGTTACGCAAATTTGCGTAAATTGTGATATGAAATGCAGGAATCTTCAAAAAAGTTTTAAATCACACAATTTGTCCAAGGCCTTGGGAAAATGTTTGTTTTTATGCGTAAATTAGGAAATATTACATTTGGCAAATCCCCTATAGTATTCGCATATATATGGGGCATATATTTTTGATTGACCCTTCGGTCTGTTTTAGTGTTATCAATAACTACGTTCGATCGATAGGGAAGCGATTAAATTTCAGATACAATGAAACGAAACGTAATGCAAAACCACTGCCAGTAAACATTTTTAAAGTGCAAACTCTCTGTTTTATCTCATTAAAATATATCCTTTGGCAGCGTGAGTAATATATAATGTGCACAGCAAAGCTTTTCCATCACACAGTAAAACTTTTTCCACTGCCTCAACGTCCATTACAGCATTTCCTCCTTATTTATAAGCCCAACAAAAAAACAATGCTCTGCTCTACATACACACAAACATACATATTTATTATTAAAATATTGCATAAGCATAACACAGAAAAAGTTTGCTACAGATTTATAATGCCCAAAATATGTGTGTGTGTTTGTTAAAGGAACAGAAAAGAGAAATTTCTAGAATTCGTTTTGCTTTTATTTTTATACAGAAGTACAACAATTTTGCCTAAAAGTTTATATTCAAAGGTACCGGGTATTTTATTATCGCGTAAGCGCTCCATAGCTCTGTGAACTTGCTATTCCCTTGTCAAGTTATATTAATTTTAAAAAGGAGCTTGCAAGGCCCTGATTCTATTAAGTATATACATAATTATATACTCTTGCAACTTATAATAGTTCACAGTAAAGCTCGTTCACTCAACATAGTCCAAATAAGTAATTATACTTTAGTTTATATATAATATCAATCGATCAGGGGCTATATCAAGTACGATAAGAATTATCTTTTTTGTTAGTTTCATTCTGGATTTTGGTTTAGTAAGGTCTAATTCAATCTGTCAAAGTTTGGTCTGAATCGGACAACTGAATCATATAGCACTGACTGCAAATGTGCGGTCGTCAATTGAACGTTTCCATGCAAAACTCTGTTCTTACTTCAGATGCTCAATTAAAATTTATTTGATTTTAGTTTCATAATGACTAGAATATTGATGCTTAGTTATGTTAGTTATGGCTAAAAAAGCATGATACTAAGAAAAATAAAATAAAATATAACTATAAACTTACATAGAACCGACTCAACCTGATCACTTGAATACAACACAATTGCTTTGCATTTCATGTTTAAGTTTTGTATCCCGTTTGCCCTCAATTGCGACTGAAGAAGGCAGAACGCTCATTTGCTACTTAATAATGAATGTAGTGAAAAGCTAAGAGGCAAGTGCTTAATGGTTATGGTAATGGTTAGCATTGCAGAATCAAGTGCCATTTGTTGCCGACTCGGTAACATTCCCTATCGCTCTTTGTCTTTCTTTTTCGCCATTCTACTCATATTTGTATTCTCTGCGATTGTCCTTTGTTACTGACGCGCTAAGAACAATTGAAATTGAAACTTATTGATGACACCCCAATGTCGTCAAAGTGCAATAAAACTGAATTTACATCAGTTCAGTAACACAGCACTATTGAAAGGGACAAAAGTTCGAGTGCTATGATAACTATGCCAAAATGCATTTTGCTGCGTTAGCATCACATACAGCATTGTACCTGATTGTACCAAATGTACCAAATGTACAAGATTGCGAAAATTGCAATATAAGCCACAGGACGTGAATTTAACAAGTTGCCTGCAGTGCGCCCCGCAATGTTATCTTACTTTACACGATATTAACCTAATAGTATCAAATGAATCTCATTTTTAAATTTCAAAACATCATTTCAAATAAATTAGAAATGCCTGACTATGAGTTATCCAGTATATAATACATGAACTCGCTAAATCATGTATGCATTATGCAACGTAGAAAGTTATCAGAACACGCTCACATCATTCCAAAGTTCAATACAGTATTACATTTCAGAATTCTAGCTCTGCATAGCAGAAATATAATAGCAACTTCATCTGCCTGCAACCAATACAAGCACTTTGTAGTACTCGAAAATAATCAAACGAAGAAACAGACAGATAAAAATAGGACAGACTATAACTCTGTGGTGTAACTAAATGAAAAATTAAAAGAATATAAAACAATTAATTCCACGCTGACTTGCGAAAATTTAATTTTCACATCGTATAAAACTTACGACACATCACGCGTTACGTTAAAATTATTTTCTTCTACTTTTTATTTTCATTTTTCATTGCTCGATGTTCAGTAGTTTCCGTTGCCTTTATATTTTGAGGCCATTCATGTTTGTTCTTATTTCTATTGTTTACAATACTTGCTTTTATTGTTCTTCTTGTTGTGTTTTGCTTTTGTTGTTGTATTGTTGCTTCTTTCGTAGTTGCCATTATTGTGGCTTGATGGCTGAGCTTATATTTATTGTGGTAATTTACACTTCAACTTTTTACGAGCACAGGTTTCTATTACATTGTTTTATGTGTCCGGTTCGTCAGTTTGTTTATTTTGTGGTTTAGATGAGATGTGTGTATTCCTCTAGAGGATATGCCAGCTCTGGTATTGTGTGTGTCATACTTTCGTATTTATTCAATAATTATTGCCACTATATTAAATAGCAGAAACCATAATACGTTATATAAAGTTGTCATAACCAGAGCCCGTAAAAAATTATCAGCACTTGCAAATTGTTCAGCAATATGTTAACAGTATGAGGTGCGCGCCTCTGATATAGTAAGTATGATTTTTGATAATCGAACTTCGATTCGGAAGCGGTTTGGCTCAGATCAAAACCGTTTTGCACTCAAACATATTTGGTGCAAGTATAAGAAGCTTGACTTTATACCATATTATACCCTGTAACTAAAAAAATTGAAAATTGCATAACTTCCTTGTTTATGATCCGGATAATTCGCACAGATCGTCTATACTAGCCCACATTATAATAGTTCCAAAATGCACTGTTTATACCCGGTGCCCATTTGGTACAAAGGGTATATTGACTTTGTGACAGCAGCAAATGTAAATAGCCGAGTGATCAATAGCCGAGTTGATTGAAGCATGTCCGTCTGTACGCCCGTATGAACACACATATCTCGGAGACTATAAGAGCTAGAGACTTCATTTATTTTACAATGTGCTTGTATTAGGCAGATCAAGTTTATTTTGGATTTTTGCCACGCCCCCCACCGCCTCCACAAATCGATAAAAACCATTTTGAACAAACCCAGCCAAGCTACATGACTGACATGGTACTAAGTTAGAATATGTTTATCTGGACGTTGTGTGAAAATTTGGTACAGATCGGATAGATGGTTGAACTTGCGTGCAAGAGGTCCGCGGTTCGATTCTCAACGCGATTTGTTTTTTTTTTTTTAATCACAATATAAGTAAATATAATAAAATTTATAATTCTTAATTATTTTACGAAAATGTATTAATGTTAATAAATATATATATGTTGGAATTAACTTAAAATTGGGGAGTGCGCAGCACGAGCTATATTAATATATAAATATAAATCAGAGAAAAAGTTGAAAGTTATGCGAACTTCAGAACATAAAATAGACATAAATTGGTAGTGCTGTGACTGTAAAGTTACATTGAATAAGCATAGTAATAACATAGTATACGAAGTTCCTATTAGCACACAGAGTTGTATTTCATAGATGAATGAGTAAAATAATTATTTTGTTGCTTTTCCGACAAAACTAGATGCTAAGCACTTGAATCTACTGCACTTAGTGTATTCGGAACAAATAGTATTCGGGTTTGTTAGTCTCCAGTGGATCTAATTCCCCGTACTATACTTAGTTTTGCTGCTACATTTCATTTCCATTAACTTTTATACAACTGCGACTTGACCGACCACTCAATTAAGCAAGAACACGGAATTAAATTAACTTGGCTCTGCTATGGCCCAAAAGAGTCATAACAAAGTGCTCTCTCTCTGTGACTTCCCTTCTTTCACTTCTGCAACTAGTAGGAATGCATATGATGGTTGATGGTGGAGCGGATGTGAGGGGATTGTATATTGTGGCAAGCAAACAAGCAAATGTAAGCAAACATGAGATGTGCAGAAAAGCAGCACTGAGCGAGTCTCAAGTGCCGTTTTCTTACACATTCAGCAACAATGGAAATGAATGAACAACAGCTCATCAATAGGCCAAGACTGTTGGCAAAATAAAAGAAAATCAATGGAAATATGCGACTGAGTTATATTTCTCTATATAATAACTCTAAAGATATAAAAATTGTGAAATCTTTTAGCTATATTATATGTGCACTTATTAGTCCTTCTGCTCAATCTAATGTAATAAATGTTAGCTTTTGGTTATGTTTTCATAACATTACAATTACTGTTAACCAACCTATGCCCCAGTTACAGTTACAATACAGTTACTATATCTATATCTTATATTGACGCTGAATTAGCGAATCAACTCAGGAGCATCATCAACATCCCCAGAGAGCGTTCAGCGCTTGACTCTGACATTCTAATTTGATGACTTTAAAATGCACAATGCGGGAAAAGCTTAACGATGCCACAAACTAATTTCCGCGCAACGACGCCAAGTGCGCAACATAAAGTGGCAAGCACTAACATTTTCAGCTGCTTTATTACGTGCTTTACAAAGTGAAAACTAATCTCACGCTTGCTCATTTTTAATGTTTATATATTTCTCTTTATAAGTTGGAACATGTAAATAAAGTCAAATTTAGTAAGAGTATGTCAGTGTATGTGTGGGAGTGTGTGTGAACCAATGGTAAAGTATATATGAACTCAGTTCAAAAGCATTTACAACTACAGAAAAGTTAGGTAAATATTTATACCCTGTACTTATTGATAATGGGTATATTACCTTTGCGAAAACGTTTGTAACAGGCAGACGGAGATGGCCAATTATATATTTTCTTGATCAAGAAAAATATCCCAGTCGAACGGACAGAACTCCTTAACTATTAGAGCTAGAGGGGATCCTGTTTTTTCTTTTTGTTTGTTAAGTTATACAGATGAAACTTATTGGATTTGAGTTTAGTGAAAACTTGGACCTCTATCGAATTGAAATGGCCAAAACCAATATTGTTAATTTGTTTTATTTAATAATATGTTTTCTTGTGTACATATGCAGAGAGAAAATCAATTTCATCAGAGTTTTACTTTTCGATACATTAGTTGACTTTATTTTTGATATACCTAATTATATTATATTCAAGGATACAGGGAGTTTTACTGTCTCGTATGTCATGTAGCGACTGTAGCTTTCCCCAGTTGTTTTACTTAATATTCCCACTGTAATTTTATTAAATTCACTCTAGTACAGAAGTGGGCGAGGCATAGACCAGAATGTAAATATGCTTATATATTATTCATCAAAATTGAGATTTTGTGGCAAGTACTTGAAGTATTCGGTATGTCAAAAATAATATTGTTCTCTTTTTTCTTGTTTCTCTTTAACGTATGGAACTATAAATTTATATTCCAGCAAAGCTATGTCTCTCTTCGAGTTATATATGGTATGTATATGTATTTACATATATTATATGTATGTATGTACATATATAAACTCAATCAAATTTCAAATAATTTATTCCATGTTTTATGTGCATTCAATCGAGTTGTTTGCAAATTAATTCCGTGTTACAGTGTACGCGTATATCATATTCATTTTATTTGCATCTTATGTTTGGGCAATCAAATATTAAAATCAATTAAATCCCTTGAGCTAATCCTACATTTCTGCTCGTTTTTCGACGTTTATTTGCTTTGGAACATTTTTGTTTTAGTTTTGGGCAAATATGAAACTGAAGCTCGCAGCTGTGATTAAATTTTAAATGTTAAAACAAACATCAATGCAAAAGCATTTCAGTCAACTTGCGACCTTCATATTTGGTGGTGGATGAATGAAAAACGGAAGGCTTTTAAAACAAACAAAAAGTGAGAATTCAATATACAATTTATTTATTCAGAATTCTTTTCTTTTGATTCAATAAAATTTTAAAAACTTCTTTGTTCTTATATTTATTCATCTAATCATGATTTATTAATATATTTTGTCTACCGAATTTGTGAATAATTTATTCGAATAGTAGGCGATTTTGGGTATTAGTCTTCTATAATGATTTTTTGAACAACAATTATATTATTTTGGGCAGAAATTTGTAACGCTCATAAAGAAACGTGTCTGAGCGAAGGATGATTAAATTTCCATGATCAGCATTAACTACATGTCCGTCTATTCAAAGTATTAAAGCGGTTATAGGTATAATCATGCCATATGTGGTCTTCCTTCGAACTGCAATTCATGCAATGAGCCCCCAAAGCCTATATATTGTCATGAGAACTGTACGTTTTTATCGATTTCATCAACGGAGACGTTTAGCTCTCATAGTTTTAAGATAGAAGCGTACAAACAGGCAGACATAGATGGATAAACATGAAGAGAGATGAGCAGACAAGCAAAAAAAAAATAGACATACAAGCAGAGAAATGGACAGCCAAGCAAACTTGCTTAAATTGACTTTTTTTGTTGAGGCTAATCATGAAAATATATACTTCAGGGGTTTAACAAGACTTCCTGAACTGTTTCATGCCCAGAGCTTAAATGATTTTTTTACACCCATTTTAAATGGTATCACAAATTTAAATTTGTTAACATTATACTAATTATTTTTACTCTATTTACTTAGGACGTCAGGTAACTGTTTGCATTTGAGCCTTGAGCCGCTACACAGTGCAGCTATTGCGTATACCTTTCGTCTCTGAGTTGAGGCAAACACAAAAAATTTGTGAAACACTTGGTTTGGTATTGGTCCTTTTGACCAAAAGGGACATGGTTGCACGTTTTAAGAGCGGATAATAAAACTGGATTTAATGTAATGGCCGCAACAATGACGTTTAGTAAATAAATGAAAATCAAGAAAATAAGCCAATGGAGAAGAACACAGAACACACAGTGCTCTCACCTTGGTTTGTGTACATGACATGCCAAACCGTTACTCGGCGACATTTGAAATCCAATTAAAGAAAAAGCAATTTGCTCGCCTCATGAAAAACTACAGCCATGAGAGATATTTAGTTTAGCTTGCTGCGATACTGAAAATGAGACCGCCTTAAAAGCAAGCTATATTTAATTAGATACTTAACCGCTAACATACAAGAGAAGAGCAAAAAAATAAATAAAAAAGAAGCGCGAAATGTGTGGTAGAATAATGGGAAACATTGACTAGAAGAGAACTCATTGTTATATTGTCTATCTGAAGAGCTCGTAGGAAGTAGTTGCAATTTGACACTTTTGATGCCCTTTCCTTACTTTAATATAATATTTCAAGTCATTAGGTTTCGAACTGTTCGATATTGGGTTTTGTTTTTGTTTGGCGATATAATTGAATTGCAGTTCAGTTCTGTTGGTTAACTATCGTATATTCTAGTATTTGACAGAGTACTTAATATTCGATGTGTACTTTATATTTGCGCTCTTTTGTATCCAATGCTGACTTATTGAAATGGGACCCTCTGCGTCACTGTACATTAAAATTGCTAAGAACACAGTCAAGGAGTCTCTCAAACAGTTTTAAGGGCTAGGAACTCTCGAATATGGAATACGGGGGCGCGCTCTCTTAATGCGACACACGCCGATAAGGGTCACAAAAGCACGTAAGACTTTCAATCAGAATGCATTGAAACGGAAATTCTGCGTTGCAGCGCAGCAGAAAGGAAGGAAATACATGCTCGAGTGTATGTCTGACGAACTTACTAACTGACTGGTTGACTGCGTGCTTGGCTGATGAACAGACACACTTGGTGGTTTGTTATGTCAGACTAAAAGTTACTTACAAGTAAACTAACTATATCACATACCAGTCAATGCCATGCCATGAAATTAGATTTTGTTACTTTTTTCCTTGCATCATCATCAAATAAATGCAAAACTTTGCCTTAAGCTAGTTTTCATTAAAAATTCACTATAACATTTATAAGATTTATTTAATATTATGAAAGTTATAGTCTCTAAAATACAAAATATAAAATAAATATATCCTGTATCAACTAAAATTGAGCATATTAAATGCAGCATATTAAGATCCAAGGAGTAAATAAAGCCTCAATATGTTAGTATCAATAGCGGCTTGGGTTTTGTTGTTTAATAATAATAATAATTGTTTGACATATCTGACATTTTTCTTTCTTATAGGGTAAATTATGATTGCATGCGTGCGTGCTAGTTTAGCTTTCCTTACTTACTCAGCACGTTCAATTGAAGCAATTTTGCTTGAGTGACAAAGTTTTTTTTTCGGCATAGCCGGAAGAAATGTTGTTGAGGCAACGGCAACTATAACAAGGTTACTGGGATGACAGGAGTATGCAATATGAATACAGCTTCCGCTTCGCACACTGCTTTGAACTTTGCCAATATCTATGCATATTGTAAGATGAATGTTTAAAGTTTTGTTTTGTTTTGCCTTTAGATGATCAATATTTCAGGGATAAACTGAATATACGAGTATCAAATGAAATATTGAAGCATAGGTATAAAAAAGTTTATTGAAGCAAATTAAGTAATTAGTTAATATCTAAATTTGATTTCAATTTAATTTGATGACGAAGTTAAACGTATGTGTATTAACCGACATAATATCGATAACGGGAAATCGCGAATACATTTCATAAATTTCTTCCTAGCCTTTTTCTACAAAATGCTTATGCAAATTGCTACGTAGTTAAATTTGAAATCCAAACAAATCAGACAAGCCAGAAAATAAGTTTACACGCGTTGATAAATTCGAAAATTTACTTCAATTTCCTGGCTGACTGAGTTGCTCTCCGATGCTCTCCGGTGCTTTGCGTTGAGGTTAGGTATCAAA
>JBAMBR010005856.1:0-16849 GCA_037044475.1 Zaprionus obscuricornis | reverse complement strand
TTTATTTATTATTTATTATTTATTATTTATTATTTATTATTTATTATTTATTATTTATTATTTATTATTTATTATTTATTATTTATTATTTATTATTTATTATTTATTTATTATTTATTTATTATTTATTTATTATTTATTTATTATTTATTTATTATTTATTATTTATTTATTATTTATTTATTATTTATTTATTATTTATTTATTATTTATTTATTATTTATTTATTATTTATTTATTATTTATTTATTATTTATTTATTATTTATTTATTATTTATTTATTATTTATTTATTATTTATTTACTATTTATTTATTATTTATTTATTATTTATTTATTTATTATTTATTTATATTTATTATAAATGATATTTATTATATATTATTTTTATTATATTTATTTATTTTATTTTTTATTTATTTTATTTATTTTTTATTATTAAATTTATATATTTCATAACTTACATTCTCTTGATCGAGTGTCGCACGCAGTGCTAACTTATTAATGCCAGCAGCTGCTAATAGATCTAGGAATGGTAATAAAGCCATTGAGGCACTTCGAGCTAATTGTTCGGCAATGCGTGTTATATCTGCACAATTGCCACCATTTGTGGCATACCAATCATCGCTCTATAAATGAAAATTAAAAAAAAAAAAAAAATGATGCTTTTAAATTGCTTAAAAGTTAAAATTGAAAATAAATTAAATGCACCTTGACAATGAAAATGTCTGTTAAACGTATTGCATAATTGCTATTGGAATAATTTAAAGTTGCATGAACACGCATATTGGCCAAACCATCCATAGGCTTATCATCTATAGGTGATTTAACGCTGTGAAAAGAAAGAAAGTTAAGTTAATATTTGATTAATTTGAGAGAAAAGAGAAAAGTAAAGCCTTACCCCACATTGATATCACGATCATTTTCAACCCATTTAATGCTAACAATTTCACATTGATCATCACTTGCTGCTATTGGACCACAGATAATATTAATATCTGTTTGATTACGTAATGCTTGTCGTACTTCTTCCATTTTAGCTGGCATTATTTGTACCATTAAACCATCTTCAACAATGCTACATTTACCAGATAATCCGCTGCTCTGTTTTAATGCCTCATTTAATACAAAAAATGATGCACCTGTTATTTTTCTTGGTTGTCCTTGAATATTTATCGCTTGTGTTGAATATGCAAACATTTCATTATTTTCATCATTTGTATTTTGCATACAAACTAAATGACCATCGGCAATTTTAGAGAAATTTCCAGCAAATGCTAAAATATGATCAGTAGCATTATTAATAGCTTTTATAACATCTTGTTGACGATAACGTGGTATTAACACTGTCGTTTGACGATCTTCCATATGTATATACAATCCACGTATTGCTGGCAATGAATATGTATAATTACGAAAATCGACAAGAAAATTAATAATTGTTTGGGCAATTTCACCATAAACAGAATCACGTTGTCGCACCGATATTAAGGGGCATGGATAATAACGATATTGTGCACCAAGACGTAACATTAAACGTAATGGTAATACTTTAGCCCATGGCACCTCATGACGATGTATTAGTATTGCAATTAAATATGGATTATCTGGTACTATAACACCTTGTAAACATTGATACGTTGGACGTATATATATGAAGCCGCCATGTTCACGTGAACCTAAAAAGTTAACATTTTGTGGACTACTAAATGCTAATTCTTGTATGCTTGCACGTGCTTGTTCAGCATCAACATAAACTTCATATAAATGTTGAAATATATCACGTGGTAAGCTTGTTGTTGTTGCAGCAGTAGTTGCCGTTGCTGTTGCTGTTGTAGTTGCTGTTGCAGTTGCTTCCTCTGTTGGTGTTGGAATTTCTAGTAAAATAATTATTTCATCGTTGCCAACATGATGTAAGCCAGAGGTGGTAAAATTTATTACCCAACGATTCATGCAGCAGCTCACTGTAGAGAGAGAGAGAGAGAATGAGATTATATAAATGTTGCAAGTTCATATTTTACAAGATCATGTTTCAAGTTTGTTTTGCAAGTTGCAAAATGTATATGTTGCATGCCTATATGTTGCAAGTACATGTGTTGCAAGTTCATGTAGCAAGTACATGTGTTGCAAGTTCATATGTTGCCAGTTCATGTGTTGCAAGTTCATGTACTGCAAATTTCATGTGCTTTAAGTTCATGTGTTGCAAGTTTATGCGTTGCAAATTCATGTGTTGCAAGTTCATGTGTTGCAAGTTCATTTAGCAAGTTCATACGTTGCAATTTCATGTATTGTAAGTTCCTGCTTCGCAAGTTCATGTGTTGCAAGTTCATGTAATACAATTTAATGTTGCAAGTTCATGTAGCAAGTTCACATGTTGCCAGTTTATGTATTGCAAGTTCATGTATTACAAGTTTATGCGTCGCAAATTCATGTACTGCAAGTTTATGCGTCACAAGTTCATGTATTGCAAGTTCATGTGTTGCAAGTTCATGTGTTGCAAATTTCATGTATTGCAAGTTCATGTATTGCAAGTTCATGTGTTGCGAGTTCATATGTTGCAAGTTCATATGTTGCAAGTTCATATGAGGTCAAACATAATATGTTGCAAGTACTTACTATTCAAAACCTTGACAAGCACATAGAAATTATTTTTCAACATAAATTTCAATGTCTCATGTTGCAAGCGTTGCATCAATGCAGCATCATTGCGCACTTCCTTATACTCGAAATCACAACAATTGTTGCTACCCTCGCGATTTGCAATACAAATTGGTGGCAGCGCTAACTCATCGTGTGGCAGGTATGAACCATTTGCATCACATGGCGGCAATTTACGCGCTACATTTCGTTGCTGCTGCTGCTGTTGTTGCTGTGCATCAACTTTGCGACGTGGTGAATTTTGTTTAGCTAGAAAGAGAAAGAAAATATAAATAGAAGAAGAGTTGAGGTAAAGTATATAAAACTTACATGAATCATCACGTGCTTGAGTAACAGCTGTTAATGTGGCAACAGCAGCACTTGGCGGTATAGAGCCGCGAAATAGTTGCGCCATTAAACCCAAAGTTGTGTTGCTATCAATGTTGCCACTGCTGCCACTGCCACTGCTGCCACTACTAGCACCTGGTGTTGGCAATTTGGCGCCACTATTGCTACGTTGTATGCCACGTCGCGCTTGTTTAGCTTCACCCCATTGCTGCTCCATGGCAACAGCCAATTCACTGCCCGGCGCAATGCCATCAGAGAACATAACACTTTTCCTTTTGCGGCCTTTTTTACCATCAGAACTTGATGAATTTGAATTGGAGCTGCCATCGGTTTTTTTTAGAACACCAACAGGCACAATGACACTTGGTGGCATTTGTGTTTGTGCACCAGCAGTTGCTGCTGCAACTTGACGATGTGGCGGTATTGTTGAGCAATATTCCATTGGATTATTTGGATTTGGTGAACGCATTGGTGTTGGTGGCAATGCACCAATATTATTTGTTGTTGTTGTTGTTACTGTTGCAGCAGCATTAGTTATTGTATCAGTAATGCCAACATTTGTTGCACGTTCACTAAGTATCATAAAACATTGAACACAAACACGCGATTCTGATTCATTGGCAAATTGTAAATGATAACGTTGTGAACAACAAACGGAACATAAAACCTTGCCACATGCACGACAATGATGACGACGTTTAATCATTGTAAATTTTTGTTGACATTGCATACATTGTCCGGCCATATTATCGGGGACCCAAATTGGTGGCACTTTGCCAAGATTTGCATGTGGATCACTATAACCAACAGCTTCATAAATTGGACTATCATCATCATCATCATCATCATTAACATCATTATCAATAGCAGCAGCAGCAGCAGTTGCAGTTGCAGTTGCAGCAGCATCATCATCCATTTGCTCAATGCCTACAACTGCATGTTCGACTAGTTCTTCACGTGTTGCCACTGCTGCTGCTGCTATTGGTGTTTCACCCGCATTTGTTTGACATGTTGTTGCCACATTTAGCTCTAAGGTTTGCGGACGTTGTGGACGTAATGCATCTGCCAGCGCTGCCTGTTGTTGCAACTCTTGCTGCTCTAAACGTTGCTGCAGCTGCTCATCATCATCCAATTTACGTCCAGATAATGAATCTGTATCACTTGCTGTACTACTATAGCTTGAACCAATCTCATCATCATCATTAACATCATTAACATCAACATCATCATCATCGCCTTGTGTTTGCATTGCTTCAGCAAATTCAACAGTTGATGCTTGTGAAAAATTATCAACATTCATTTGATCAGCGGATGTTGTTTCCTGTTCTGATAAAATTCGTACAGATTCTTCTTCAGTTGCAGCTGATGTTGTTGCAATATCTTCATCTTCTTGTTGCAACACTTCTTTATCATTGTTTGTGGCAACAGCTACCATTGGCTGTGCTATTTCTTCTTCAATATCTGCCTCAACTTCTTGCAACATGCTGTCTAATTCTGTATCCGAAATTTCATCCATGGTTGAACAGAATGTCAAGGGTTGACTACGCTTTGGCAGCTCTGCTGGCAGTTGCTGCTCTGCCAGCACTTGCTGCTGCTGCTGCTGCTCCAATGCGTGCAACTGCTGCTGCTGCTGCTGGTGCTGTTCTGCTGGCAATTGTTGCTGCTGCTCTGTGACTGCCTCCTGTTGAAGTTTAAGTTTAATTTTCTTTATCAATATTTGCAACATTTGCTACTTACCGCTGGCAATTTACATACAGCCGCTGGCTGCGCTTGACTTTGCATTTCCAGCTCACTGCTAGTCTCATCCAGCAGCTCGTTAAGCACACGATCCAAGGCTGATGATGCTGTCACTTCGCAGGGTAATATTGATTGTGATTCTGTTGTTATCGATATCGATGACAATCCCACAGCCAAATCTTCTAGCTGTGGTTGCTCTGCTTGCTGCAATTGCTGCTCCACATTTGGCTGCACTTGTTGCACCATTGGCACTTCCCTCACCTGCTGCTGCTGCTCCTGCTCCTCCTCATCGGTATTGCTAAGATTACCTGGCGATGGACCCGATGAGAATGTTGAACATGATGATGTTGTTAATGATTCTGATGAGGATACCGTTAACTCATCACCAGCACCTTTACTTTGTTTTGTCTTTTGCGTTTCACTAAATTTTTTAATATCTTCATGTGCATCATCATCCATTTCTTCTTCTTCTTCTTGCACAACAGCAGCAGCAGCAGCAGTAGCAGTAGCAGTAGCTGTTGCAGCATCTACTTCAGCAGCGTCTGTTGCACTATGCCAATTATAAGTCTCATGAGATTCAAGAGACTTAACATTATTGCGATAATCGTTGAGACTGTTGAAAACTTGTGAGACGCCTACAAAATTTTTGACAGCGGCGCCAGCGCTGCTGCCATCTCCCAGTGGGCGTGTCTCAACAGCTGCGCCCACAACTGCAGACGCAGCAGCAGCAGCAGCCGCAGCAGAATTTGCATTTGCATTAGCTGCTGCAGCAGCGGCAGCAGCTGCTGCACGATTCACTTGTTCGTCAGCTGCGAGTGAAGAGAAAAAATAAAAATTTTTTTTTTGTTATAATTTTGAATTATAAATTTTATCATTTTTTTTTACCTTTAAGTTCAGCTTCAAGATTATCTAGGACCTGATCGATATCCACCAGATCCATTGTTAACTAATCCGCTTGCATTTAAGCCTAAAAAAAAAAACGTAATAAGACACAAAAAATAATTGAGCAAAGCTTTTGTTTAGCTTCGCGTTAAGGTGGAAAAAAATTTTTCACATTGATTTGTGCTATGGATGATAGCGGCTGGTGGCGGGGTATTTGAACTAGTACATACAAAATATGATGATGGGTGGAAATGAGATAATTATGGCAGAAAGCAGAGCGTACGGGGGCAGCGGGAAGACGTGCAAGGGAATGCAAATGGCAAAGACAAACTAAAGAGACGCAAAAAAAAAAAAACACGAAAAAAAAAAAAACAAAGTGAAGCAAACTTATGATTCATTGCAATAATTAGTTAATTTAAGTTATATATCACTTGTCGTTCTAATCACACTTATCAGTTTTGTTTGCTCTACACATTGATTTTTCGTTTTGTAAATTACTCAAAAAGAATAAAACAAATAAAATTACCTTATTTTTCCCAAATTCTTTTTGTTTAATTTCTTGCAAAAATATGTTCGAAATGGGAAATGCAGCGTGACCGTATTATGTGAATGCAATAATTACTTATTTTTTCTCACTACTCAACAGACAATGTTAAGTAAATATCGTTTTGCATTGTTTATCGATATCACAATACTTAACAGTTTTGGTCAAATTTAGTGCATTTTTATTGAAAAAAAACATTGATGGTCTTCCGCAGTCACTGTTAGTTTACATATGCGGTTAGTCGTATTAAAAACGTCGAACGTATCGGACGCGAAATTAATGATCGCTGGCGAACTAAAGTGTAAAGAAATTTAACAATTTATTACAACGTTTTGTTGTAATTCTAATTACAAAAAAAAAAAATAAAATAAAATGCGCCTTGCAATGTGCATTTAATTAATAATTATTAAGGTGCAACAAGTGCTATTTAACTAAACAAAAATAAGAAATTTATAACACACAAAAAAAAAAAAATATACAAATATTTCGCGTAGTGAAGAAGCAAAACGCAAACAAGCAGCAAAACGTAAAAAGAAGAAAAACAGAAAAGAAGCCGCCACCGTTACGAACTATCTGTGTGTGTGTGTCTGTTTGTGTGTATGAGAGACTGCATGTGTGAGTTGTTTTTATGTGAGTGTGTGTGCGTGTTTAAGTAGTGGTGGGCGTAAAATCAAGTTGAAATTTGTTTTAAAAAAAAAATTTCTCACATGTGAAATTGTTTAAATTTTTGTGTAGTGTTTAACTATGAACTATTAGTTAATAGAATTATTTTTATTTTCTTTATAAATGCCAACAACAAGCAGCCCACACACAAGCAGCTAGCAGTCGAACACATGCAAGGCATTGACACAGACACACATACATTCAGACAGCTACAGGCAGAGTCGCTCACACACAGACACACATACGCAGACAGACAGAAGCAGAGACAGACCAGGCATACGCTGACTCTGGGCACCTTTTGGTTTTGATTGTTCGCTCTTGTCGCTCCGCTGTCTCATTTTATCATTTTTGTTTTGTTGCTTCTCTCTCTCTCTCACTCTCTTTCTCTCTTAGTCCGTTGCTTTGTTTTGCTTCTTCGGTGCAGTAATCATCAATTTTTGTTTATTCTGTTTTGACGCTCGCGCCGCCCACCGCCTTGGTCATTTTGTTCGTTCATTCGCTGACAACTCGCGCGCTCTCAATGTCTCTCGCGTTTTTAGTTTTACGCTCAATTTTTTTTTATATCTTTACTCTAATAGTTTTTTTTTTCTTTCTTTTGTTTTTGTAACTTTGATTTTTAGCCGCGCGCGCAAAATCAACAAATTGCCGTTAATTATCAGAAATTAAATGAATAAATGTGTAATTTATGATTGCTTCTCATTTTTTTTTCTTCTTTCGCGTTCACTCGACACACAGACACACACAGATATATATATATATCTCGGCGCAATTGAATTGTTATTGTACGCGCTTTATTTGAAATTCAATTGATAAATTTATGTGAAAATCGCGAATGTTTTTGTTTGTGCTATTCCGACAAAAAATAAAAAAATAAATACAAAAAAAAAAAAGCAAAGAAGAAGCAAATTATTTCCTCAAGTGTTAGATTTAAAAATAAATAAATCTAAATTCAATCACGTGTTTATTTAATTAATTTCAATTTAATTTTCCCCCTTCCTCTCTTTTAGCGATTTTTTTGTGTACCAAAAAATTTATTTTGTATTTGCATTTACAAATTGAAATCGAAAATAGAATTTAAGTAAATCAAGGCGATAAAATTATATATAAAGTTTCAAAGTATACAAAAAAATTTTTGCTGGAATTACTCTTTATGCTGCCATTCATCGTATTATAAACAAAAAAATCGCAAGAGATTCTGGATAATAAAAAAAATAAATAAATAAATTTCTCAACAACTTCTGAATCAACAAAAAAAAAAAAAAAATTACTACAGCGTCGTCGTCGTTGCCGTTGTCTTTATTGTCGCCGTTCTCTACGCCACCCACGCAACGAAAATGAAATCAAAGCTGAAGACTTCGCTGCTGGCGTCGTCGTCGTCGTCGACGTCTGGTAACGGTAAATGGATGTTGATTTCAACTTTGCTGTTAGTTCTGCTGGTGGCCGCCACACAAGCAGCTGATGAGGTAAGTGTGCTGGGCGAAAAAGGGAACATAATGAAATTAAATAATAAAATATATTTTTTTTTATTTTTTGTGGATGGCAAATATCTGTAAATATGTATATAAAGATCAGAAGAGAACTATATAGAAGGTTATATATGTATATGAAAATGAGCTGTAAATGAAACAAAACATTGACATGTTAAAGTGGCAATGAAACATAATTCGGAAATCGAATAATAGCATAGGAAGCATTGACTAGGCATGAAGTGGAAGTGGAACATAATTAAAATCAAGAGATTATGAAAGAATATTATGAAATTGAAAGACCATTAGGGGAATTGCAAAAGAAGAGAGATAATTTGAAGCATTGCCTATGCATGAAACGAAGTGAAAATGAAACATACTTCAAAAAATAACTTTATTAAATTGAAACATAATTAATAAAATTGAATTAGAGGTGAAGCTTAACAATACTTCAGTATTGGCTACGCATGGAACGAATTGAAATTGAAACACAATTAAAAAATTATTTTAGAACCCTTTTGAAATTGAAACACAATTTGGGGAAATCATAGGCAAAGATTATTTATATGTAGAATTTTATAAGAAACGAAATGAAATTGAAACACAATTGAAAAATGATTGTAGAACATTTTGAAATGAAAACACAATTTGGGGAAATTACAGTAGAAAATTATTTATATGCAATACTGTGTAAGAAACGAAATGGAAATGAACAATATGAAATTGAAACACACTTGGGGGGCATTGCAATAGAAGTTTAACAATTTGAACTATTCGCTATGCATGAAACGATTTGAAATTGAAACACGATTACGAAAGGATTTTAGAACATTATGAAATTAAAACACAATTTACGGAAATTTCAGTACAATCTATTTCTGTAAATTCAAAAATTTGAAACATAATTTATATTTTCTAATAGTTTTCAACATTTCTTCTTCTTGCTCTTCATTCTCTTTCATTTCCTGTGGGATAAATAAATTTTCTCAAGAAAAAGAAATAAAACAATAAATTATATTTTGTATTATTATTGTTGTTGTTGTTACTTGATTAATTACGGAAGATTATTAAGAATCGTAGAGGAAATTAGTAATTTTCCCTAAAAATGAAAAAAAAAAATGTAGAACTTTGCAGTTGCAGTTGTTTTACATTTAATAAAAATTGATTCGTTATGGAATAATGTAACGAATTTAATTAAAAATTAAATTAAAAATATTTGTAGAATTGTGTAGAAATGTGTTGTAAGAGTATTTCATTTGTCGACTATTGATTTATCATTTTGTTGTTTGTTGTTGTTTGTATATATTTTCACCTTGATAGTTGATTGCGGCAGGAAATTCTCTCAATGTCAATAGATTCAATTCAATTTCTTGTTGTGTTTAGTTTCTATTTTTCTTTTTTTTTTTCTATTTTTCTCTTTTTTTTTCTTGTGAACCTATTTGTAACCCCAAGCTATCCATTATGTGCTGTCCAACAGTCTCTGTCTCTTTAGCTTCTATCACTCCCTCTCTAGCTCCTATCACTCCCTCTCTAGCTCCTTTCACTCCCTCTCTCTGTGTGTGTCTCATCTGTTGTCTCTCTTTTCAACTTAATCTAGAGATGCAAACTAATCAATAGAATTACTTACATACATGTTTTACTCGGTCTCTCTCCTTCTCTCTCTCACTCTTACTCTCTCTCTCTTTCTCTCTGTCTGACTGTGTGAAACAATGAAAAAATTTTAGTGTCTGCCAACGTTGCATTGCATTTTACTGCAATTGCAATTGCAATTGATATTGTTTCTATAGTTGCTGCTGCTGCTGTTGCTGTTGTTGCTGTAACTATATAATGAAGTATTGAGTTTTATGTATGTATATGCTATAAAAAGACATTAAAAAAAAAAAAAATTGCCTGCATTGCTGAAGTGCGCATAAATATGGCAAGCCACAAATACTTCTACTATATATTGATAGACACACAGATGTATGTATAAAAATTTTTGCTAGCTATACATTTCTATCACATTTTGTGATGAATGTTGCACTCGGCCATAAGCAGACAAAACTTCTATAGCTTCTTCATTTAGTTGCTACTGTTGCTGTTGTTGCTGTTGTTGCTGCTGTTGCTTCAACTACTACACGTTGATCGTTTGCCAAAGTGATGAAGAGAAAAAGGCATCCGGCTGTTGCCAATTTCAGTAGCCAGTTTTGTTTGTTTGTTTGCCTGTTTTGTGACTTATTGGCCCAAAATGTGTACACACACACACCAACACACACACATATACACTTATACATGCATATGAATAGTACATTGGCCCGCTTAAACAACAACAACAACAAACAATAAACACTAAGCATATCCCCAACACAAGTCGCCGCTGTAGTTGTCTTGTTTATCGTTCCGGTCCACTCTAGTCCAGTCCGGACCGCTCCATTCCATTCCATTCCGTCCATTTTGTCTGTTTGTCACTTGTTTTTGCCAAAATTGGCTTTATACACTACTCACTGCTCTCCTCCACTTTCCTCTACTTACTTCACTCCTCTGCTCACTTTGTGGTTATGGCAATAGCTGTTGGTCTTCTTCTTCTTCTACTTCTTGATTTGCTTCTCTTTTCTGCTGCTGCTGCTGCTGTTGCTGTTGCTGCTGGGCCAACAAACATTTTAAGAACGTGCACAGCAAACTGATGAAAAGCATCTACCAAAAAATAAGAGAGAGAGTGCGAGAGAGGGAGTGCGACAGTTTTGAGTGTGCAGGATAATGTAATGATTGCTATGAGCTGACATATACACAGCGAGAGACAGAGTAAGAGAGAGTGAGAGTGAGAGAGAGAGAGAGAGATAGGCTCCACTCACATGTGATAAAGATGCTGCTGCTGCTGCTCGCCTACTTGTCTATCGCCTAGCTAGCTGTTATCTATTCTTATACCAAAACTCTAGCAAATCATTCTGTCTCACTTGCACCCACACACTTGACTTTTGTTTTTGGCTCGTTTACGCATTTGCGCTCATTAGCATTATTGGCATGTGTTGTTGTCGTCATCGTCTGTTCGTGACATTGACTATGGCAAGAGAGTGAGTGAGAGAGAGAACATAAGAGAGGAAGGAAGTGTGTCTATGCATATGTGTATGAGTGTGTGTCTGCTCAAAAGGTGACCAGGCGAGTCGCATAATGCGGTTTCAGCTCATGTTCACGTGCTGTGCAATTGACTGTTGATATTTATAGATAAATTTCCGGGAAGGCAACGTTACTTCTCTTCTTCATCTTCTTTTTCTTTTGTTTTTGGGACAGACTCTACCAGACATTTATTTTGTCAATATTTTGTGGGTTTTTTTCTTTTTCTTTTCTGTTTATTTTGTGCTGCCTACGCGCAGCTGTTGTAATAAGCACAGCAGTAACTGTAGCATGGCAGAACAGTTAAACAATAATTTTATTTACTAAATATTAAATAATTATTTTACAATTAATCATAATGAATTTAATATGAATGTTGATGACGTCATAAATGCATTTGTCATCATACCTTCATTCAATTTCATCATCAGATAATAACTCGGGCCGCATATTGTTTATCTTTTTTTTTTTTACTTTATATTCTTTCTTTGCCATCTCATTCGCACACTCGACTCAATTACTCACGCGTGCAGCGTGCATAACTGTCTTTGTATTTGTTGCTGTTGCTGTTGCTATTGCTCATTTATCTCTTTTTCTTTTTCGTTTTTGTGATTTAGCTTGCATTTAATGACTAGTTCACTTGTTATTCTTCATCTTCTTCTTCTTCTTCATCTTCGTCTTGTTATTGTTGTTGTTGTTTTTCACAGTCGTTCTTGCACTTTGCTCTTGCCCTCACCTTCGTTTACGCTGGCGTCAACGCTCTTATTGACGCCTCAACGACGCCGTCAAATGCAGTTAAATATCTGCGTTGCGTCGCTGCGTCGCCGTCAGCGTCAGCGTCACTGTTTATGTCAAGATGTTATCAAGCAGCATTACATACCTACATACATATATATATATATATTTTTTTTTGCAAAATATCAACGTATTTACAAACAAATAAAAAGTAGAAAAAAACCCACACAGACATGCATAGACTTGCATAGACATATGTATGTATGTACATACACAAGCTCAGCGTAATCTAAGTTCAATTGAAAATCCCCACAAATAATCAGCGTAAAGTGCTACTATGATGGAATTGTTTATACACACGAGCTAATTACTGTTATAGCGTAGCACTAATACACACAGAGCAAGACACCGACATACAAACACACTTACACCTACAAGCATTATACATATATGTAACTAATAAAAACAAGATCACATTGCAAATGTCAGTCAACAATAACAGCAGCAGCAGAAAGAGAGTGAGAGAGCGCAAAAAAAAACACATGCAGAGAGTGAGTAAAATGAGTAAAGTAACGTAGAGTGCGAGAGCGTAAGTGCATGTGAGAGAGTGAGTTATTGAGTGATTGAGTGGGAGAGAGTGAGATAGAGGTAGAGTTTGCATCAATTACATATGTTGTCTGCTCTGACATGTGTATAAAAAAAAAAAAAAAAAAAAAAATACATACAAAATCCAATTAGTAAATTTTTACATGTCAAGACAACATAAAAGCAAAGGCAATTGCAACAAAACCCAAAGGGTTGCCACAAATAAACCAAAAGCAAAAGAACAAAAAAACATTTGCGGCACAGAGCAGAGCAGAGCAGAGCACAACGCAGCAAGTAAAAACAGACAACATCAACATCAACAGCACCAAAATGTGACGCGATGCGAGGAGCGATTACAACGAACAGAATGAGCAAAGAGTTAGCGAGGTTGTAAGTGAGTTTTTTTTTTTTTTTGTATATGAGAGCGAAAGAGAGAGCGCGAACGAAGGAGTAAGCAAGAGAAGAGCAGCATAAAAATGTGTGTGCAGGCGGCGAAATAACAGCAGCAGGCAGCAGCAACAGCAATAAAAACAGCAACAACAGTAACAGCAACAGCAAACGAGCATAAAATGTTAACGTACGTTAAATGTATGAGTGTATGTGTGTGTGAGCGAGCATGCTTAAGTGTATTGGTAGGCAGCAGCAGCAGACAAAGTTGAAGAAAAGAAGACAGCGACAGCGACAGCAAAGACGTCGCGACAGAATGAAGTTCGTGTAGCTCCAACAGCAGGCGCAGCGACGCGACTTTAGCAGACGACGGCGACGGCGACGGAAACGTCGACGTTAGCAGAGAAGTTGGCTATCATTGAGAGGGCTGATGTCTGTTGTTGTTGTTGTTGCTGCTGTAGTTGGTTGTTGGCTCGTTTGCTTTGCTTGAATTTCAGTTTCTGCTGAGGTAAACAACATACAAATACACACACACACACACACACATACAAATATACGCATACACAGGCAAATATACAGAGTGTATACAGCCCTGGCCGGCAGTTTTAAGACCCGAGAGTGTAGACAGTGGCAGAGACCCAAACAAGCAGATTGAACTGCCGCCGCCGTCGACAACGACAACAGCGACGGCGACGATGACGGCTACGACGACGCCGCTGCCTGCAAGAAGGGTAACGCAATGTCAATAATCATGCGTTGTTGCCGCTTTTCATAGTCAACGTTTTTGTTGCTGTTGCTGCCGCTGTCGCTGTCGCTGCTTGTTTCATATGTTCGTTCGACTTGGGCTTGTTTCATTTTGCTTTTGCGGTTTGCTTTGCGACAAGTTGTATCTCTGTTTGAGTGCTTCTTCCTCTCTAACTCTCTCGCTCTTGCACACACACACACGCACATTTTTACATTTACTTGCAGTGGTGCGTGCCTGTATTTTAATTTATTTAATTTTTTTTTTTTTTTTTGTATTTTATTGGTTTTTACATTTGGTGTGCTTTTTATTTTCTTGTTGTTGTTGCTGCTGCTGATGTGCTGCTGATGTGCTGCTGATGTGCTGCTGCTGTTTGTTGTTGCTCTTGTCCCACTGTTGAATTTTAGTAGCTGCTTCCTCTGCCGCCATGCTGCTGCGATTATAGGCCTACGCACGCCGCTGCCTGTGTGTGCGTTGATATTTTAATACAATATTAACATTAACTGCAATTTTCTTTTGTTTGAGGCATATGGCCTTTTTTTTACATGTGCTGCGTAAGCATGTTGTTGTTGTTGCTTCCACTTCTTGATAATTTACACTTGATTTGTTTACTGCTCACACTCTGGTTTTATTTTTGTTTTTAATTGCAAAAAATAGCAACACACAGAGACAAGAGTTAAATACACACACACACACATATTCACATGCATACGTACGCATTTTATACAGATTACTCTCTGTGTTCATGCTCTTTGCACTTCTCCCTGCTACATCTCTCACATACATCACCCTTATCCACCCTCAGCACAAATTGCGTTTGCTTTTTGTCTCTCTCTGTCTGATTGTCTGTCTCTTTCTTTTTTTCTGTGGCCTTTTTCATTGACGCAAATCGCGCGCAAAATTTTGTTGATTTTTTGTTCCGCCGCTCCTCTCCCATCACTTCACATACGCTTTACATATGCTCTCTCTCTCTCTCTCTCACTGACTCTTGCATACTGTTATGTTCATCTCTTTGTTTCATTGTATATGGCTTTGTATTTCCTGTGTTGTTCTCTCTCGCATTTTTTGACTTTTTGGTCTTTAATGTTTGTGTTTGCATATCATTAACATGGAAAACGTAAGCTGCAAATAACAACAACAACAACAATGACGATGATGACGACGACGACAACGATGAAAAAGAGTTAACAGCCCACGCTGCTGCAGCTGAGACAGCTGCACTCGCACTCGCACTCGCACACACACACACACATGCTCTGTGCTCTGCCCACGCACTTGCATGCTTTCATAATTATATGCAGCATAGTTTTTTTTTTTTTCTCTCAGTGTATACAAAAACGCTTGACGTTTCTCTCGATGCATTTCCAATAAACTTTTTACACATTGTTTTCTTATTTTCATTTTCGTTTTCGTTTTCTTTTCTTCTATTTGCATTCTCTTGTGCATTATGTTTCCTCTTTTGCTCATTTTGTATGTTTGTTTTTTCACTGTGTCTGTCTGTTTCCCATTTTCTTATTTTCCAATTTCCATTTTCCAATTTAATTCTGTTTTATTTGCTGCACATTTTATGGTATTTTCTCACTATGTATTTTTAATACCTACGCGTTGCCCACGCAAATAGTTTTAACACATACACACACACACACACACACACACACAAACACTGACACACATGTATACATATTACGCCCTCATGCAATTTTGTTTATACGTTCCAAAAATTTATACAAATTATTGTTAATAAAAACAAAAAAAAAATTAGAACTTAAAAGTTTTCCATTTTCCCCAAAAAAAAAATGTGTTTTTTCACTGACTTGCGGTTTTTACTTGCTATGCAGATGCCTGTGGTTCATCTTCATCTTCATCATTCATTATTCATTAATCATTATTCTTATTAATGTTGTTGTTTTTTTTTTTTTTTTTTTTTTATTATTTGTGTTTATTCTCAATTTAAACAATTTTTAATGAACTGTTTGCTTTATAATTTATGCAAAAGTAATATTTTAAAAATTTCTGCTTTTTTTTTGTTTATTTAGAAATTTAGCAAAATACAAAAAAAATTGCTGCTAAAAGTTAATTTATTAAATAATTAACTCTAGGTTTTTTTTTTTCATTTACCTAATTGTTTTTAAACCGGAATAAATGTTAGATTTTTTTTTTTATTATTATTATTATTTAATATTAAAAGTCTTGTTTCCATAACTTGCAATTAATTTAAATTATATAAAAAAAAAAATGAAGATTACGAATTAAATATAAAATAACAAAAACAAAGATGATGTAAAATAAAAATAAAATCACTTTCGAAATTAATGATTTAATTTGACATTGATACAGCTAGTATTTAATAATGAAATTAACAAAAAAAAAAATATCTACAATGTCTAGTATTTTTTTATTGTGTATTGTAATCACAGTTTTAAGGTCATATGGTAACAATTGCGATTTAAGATTTGAAATTCAAAAAAAAAAAAAAAACCAAGTAATAAAAACAAATGTGTGTCCCATTAAAATAATGAATAAAAACAAGAAAGTTTTTTCTTATCATTAGCATGACGAAGATTTGATACTCTTGTAATTTTGGAAAATAAAATTTCAATTTGAATTTAAAATCATTTTATTTAAATTTTAAAAAATTTTATTTATATTTAAAAATATTTAATTTCATTATAAAACAATTTTATTTAAATTTAAAAAAAAAAATCAAATGAAATGTTAAAAATTTTAATTTCAATTAAAATTAAAATTAAAATAATTAAAAATATTATTCAAATTAAAAAAAAAATTATTTAAATTTAAAATAAAAATGTATTTCAGTTAAAAATTTTTTTATTTATATTGAAACAAATTATATTTAAATTTAAGCAACTTTTTATTTATTATTAAATAATTTTTATTTAAATTTTAAAAAAAATTTATTTAAATTTTAAAATTTTTTTATTTAAATTTTAAAAATTTTATTTAAATTTGAAGACTCATTTTTATTTAAATGTAAACATTTTTTTATTTAAATTGAAACAAATTTAATTTTTA
>JBAMBR010005855.1:0-44719 GCA_037044475.1 Zaprionus obscuricornis | reverse complement strand
GAAAATATGAAGACAAAAAGTACTAAACACACTCAAAGGCTACTCACACACCAAAATGAAACTATAAGACAAATACTAAGACTGGAACTTCAACCGAAAATATTGAAATCAAGAACACCCACTGAACTATTACTAAATTAAATCAATAAAAAGATAAAAATTAAAGAATAACAATGTATTCTTGCACTGGCAAGTAACATTTACTCCCAAACCTCAAAACTACTAAAAAATAAATGCTTATTGTTGTTGATTTTATAAATAACAGACTGTATTATTAAATGGGAATATAAAAAAAAAAAAAAATTATGGATTGAAAAATATCGTCTTAGTTGTTGTGTTAACGCTCTGGACTGTATGTATCATCTGCACCACTCATTACTTCACCACTAATACAGCTGTAGCAACATCAATGTCAATATTTACGTATTTTTCGAAAGTGATGGCATTTTCAGAGCCCAAAGAAATAGTTTGCCAAAGATAATCAATGGTCAATGGACTGTATTCCAATATATTATTGTTTAATGTTTTAATGAAACCGCAAGCACGGAAGCAGTTTTGTATACATAATGTGCCAATATTTTCCCAAGCTTTATAAGAAATAACTGTTAATATTGTGACTTAAAATCATTTATAATACAGTTGTCAAGGGATTGAGGGGTAGAGGATCAGCAAGCCTGTTTGCTAGGTGGGGTGCGCCACCAGCTTATCAGTATATCGGCTGCTGTGCAGGTTTATTTGGTCTCCCACTAGTACCAGGCGGAGATCACTTTCGATGGCAATATGTGGACATACCTGGGAAGTTCAGAGGTAAGTTGATCAGCCCGCGACTGCTTACCTTAAAATTGATTATGAACTTAGCTTTGTCAAAAAAACAAAGCCTTTTCTTTTATTTACGGCATTTTATAAACTTTTCTGTTAACTACAAGATTAGGCTTGCAAGATAATAATAATAATTTACATGGGATTGATATTAATGTTGATGGAGCTATATTAAATTGTTTTGCCACTTCAATATTTTTTTTTCGATCCATTATCTATGGCTGAAAAAATCTCTAGTTTTTTTTGCGATTGATAATGTGTTATTTGTACTTTTTTGCAATGGCCAGAATATAAAATTCAGCATGTATTGAGACATAAAGGTGGCATAACTGTCTACAAAACCTAACGGCAACTTTACTGCCAAAAATTAACGATTTATAAAAGGTAACGGAACAAAATAAGCTTCAGCTTATATAGGTGTATAGGTGTACAATTCTGATTAGAGACACTTCATAAAAACTTTATTTAAATTTATCTTCCTTGTTGCAAATAAGATTACCAACCACGTCCATTTGTTGAACGTCGCTGGCTAAAGCAATTCATACGTCAAGTTGCTGGTAAATCTGTAAAATTTGACAAATACTTCCGGTAAGACCCGCCATAAAACAACTCTCTTGAGCGCATATATACATAAACAGTATCCCGAAGTTGCTTCCGAGAAAGGAAAGCTTGGTGGGAGCCTTAACAGTGACTCAATTCGAAAAATTTACCGTTCAAGTGTTTTCGGTTTAAGGGGCTGGCTAACAATGTCTGCGTATTTTGCAAACAAGTTTGCTTGTGTTCGTATAGGGTCTCCATGACACAATCCAATGACCTTGACCAATTTTGTCTTGTCTTATTTATGTATTGAACGAATATTTTTGGTTTTTGTCTTCGTGCATGACGTGAAAGCGGATTTACGTAATGGACGCGCCCTCTTTGTTAACGTATACAATTGACGTTTGTGTTCGATGGCTTACACTCCTGATTTCGAGTTCACTTGAAACAGGTTATTTGTATTGTATGTTAAATACACTGCTTATCTGTCGGAATTTCAAAGCATGGCGCAACTATTTGGATAATTTTTACAGCTGATGTCGAGCAGTTGACCTTCGATTGCAACGGAATTGACTGAGAAATACATATTTATATGTCGCTGGGTATTTGTATCTGGCAGAGAAAAAAAATATAATTTTATTTTAGTACTTTGCTTTTATTTATTGAACCTTCTTTTAAGTTGATAAGTTATCAAATCTTACAAAAGCATGAAGTAAAAAATTATGTTGGACTGTTATTGACACGGTCCCTACCTCTGCTTTGGGAGGTCATTACTACCTCTAACAACTTTGATTGATTTTGCACGAGATGCATAGGTAACAAATAAAATTTGTTAGAATGTTTTTCCATGTACCTGTTACCCGTAGAATACAGATACATTACAACTATATATACATAGCTATGGCAAGAGACTGACAGCGCATATGAAGGTGAGTCGAGCTGGGTAGTTTGATTATAGTAGAGAAAAGGGCTTCGCATATAATATCAGCTTCTATTTATTGAAAGTACATAAACTAGGCTAGAAATAGAAAAAAGCTTTTATTTGGAATTATATATTATAGGTCGGCCACTACATCACAAAGCAGTCTTAGGAACGATCGCTTTAAAATTAAGTTTTTGCACGAATCATTTAATGTTTGTAAGGGTATTATCTCTCCGGTACGCTAAATATACCTTTTATTTTATCATAATTGAATTTTATTGCACTGCTGAGTCCATTGGAGTATGTCCGTCTGTCCGGAGACTGAATTTTGGTACATAGTTTCTGTTGTGTATTGTACAGATCGGATAATTAACATGGAAATTATACACATTTCAAATACCAAATTTTGAGAGGTCTATAACACGCTTGCCTGCGGCTCTCACCCCACGCAAGGAAACATATTTTATTAAGAGGACCAATTTTGATCACTGAAACGAGAGAGTACTAGACATGCAAATGTCGCATGCAATAATTTAAGCGTTTCACAAATAGCGTGTGGCTCCGTCTTGTTGAAACCATATATTGGACACATCACACTGTTCTATCGTATTACGCTATATTTTTACTAACTGAACTGTCAGATATACATTATTTTTTTTTGTTAATTACCAACACAACGATGCGTTCCTTTTGGGACACCCTCTACTATATATACATATATCTTAATATATCTTTATATGTATAAACATTTCTATGTATATATGTACATATATATTTGAATATCTTTGATGATTTTTAACTAATAGATACCATTTAAACATTGTTAGATATTGATGATAAGACGGCAACGTCGAAATTATAAATCTGTACTCACAGGATTTACTCTAATAGTTTAAAAGTTCTGTTCATACAGACAATTATTGCGGACATAGAGGTAGATCGCGAGCGCGAAAACTCTTTAGATAACAAAACATAGACATACTGCACTTAAGGAACATGTTGAAGATGAGACATCTTGAAGAAGAGATGAAGTTTAATATTACAGTAAAGAATTTGTTAAAATCACTACCGGTTATTCCAAATGAGTTATGTAGACCAAATGAAGATACATGGGAGTAAAGTTTCTAGTATTTCTGACTGGAAATGTAAACTTAATCTGACTTATAAGCTACGACGAATGTTAGTGTCCCAATTAGGATCATTGCGAGCGAGCGGAAGAAGCGGTTTTTAAAATAACTCAATCACATTCTGAAGACCAAAAAAAAAACTAATACTCAACATTAGGACGAACCAAAAAGTGGATGCAGTGTATAAAAAGCTCTCGATAATGATAGGTGACATGTAACCTGTTGGCGGATAACTGATGAAAAGTCAATTTTTCTTATTATTTGGTAGTTAAATCATACACCGACAGAATCTCTCAAGAAACCACGAACCATAAGTTGAAAACTGAAGCGGAAGTCACAGTCACCGCCCTACAACACGTGAAGTACTACGTTATACAGCTGAACCATACATTGTAAACATATGTATATGGGACCACTATCTAATAGTTACGTATATAACAAGTTTTGAATGTTTGCGCTCAGCATATGGAAGCAATGAACTTTGTAGTTCATATGTCGTTTCATGTCCCATGTCCATGTCAAAGTATCGTTTATTATAATACCAATTGAGCAAAACCTGGCAACGATTATATAATATCGATCGATGCGCCATAACTCGCTCACAGCAGAGGCACCGCAACCTTGAGCGCGTACGCTGACATCTTCCAGCCCCTCAGTCCACCAACACTAGCCTCATAAAAAACCAAGCACAGAACCAGCAACAGCTTCAGCTCCACAAATTCACAGCACATCCACAAGTCAAGTCTCAAGCGGTTTCGTTTAGCATTCTTGCTGCTAATGCGTCGTAACGGCCAGGCTGAAATAAAGCTGCAGGCTGTATACAGTATTAAGTATAGTGTCTGGAATGTTGACTGTATGGTTCAACCACCTTCACAGTATGGCACAATATGAGGTGAGTTGTGGACCTAAAGAGGATTAGGGCCCTAAGTACGCGACTTCCTCGAGATAAATTAGAATATCTCGAACCTTGAAGTAGTAGTTAAGTCAAAACGCATTCAATTTGCGTCAATTGGCGAAATACACAAATATGTACATTTTTAATAACACATAAAACAATGCAAATTATTTCATAACAAAAAATTCCATTTTATTTAATATCCCTGATCAAAAATACAAAACAAACTAGTAAGAAAGCTATAGTCGAGTATGCTCGACTATATAATACCCGGTACGCAGAGATATATTATATATTTATATTTACATATATATTTATTGCAATTTAAAAAAAAAATCGTTTCAAATTCGAAATTTGAGAAAGAAAAAACACTAAGTTAATGTTTCCTTGCGTGGGGTGAGAGCCGCAGGCAAGCGTCTGTTATAGAGGAGCCTCTCAAAATTTGGTATTTGAAATGTGTATAATTTCCATGTTAATTATCCGATCTGTACCAAACTACACAACGCCCAGACAAACATATTCTAACTATGTACCAAAATTCAGTCCTGTAGCTTGACTGGTTGTGGGTGCAGTGGTGTGTTCAAAATGGTTTTCATCGATTTGTGGAGGCGGTAGGGCGTGGCAAAAATCCAAAATAAACTTCATCTGCCTGCAACTAATACAAGCACTTTGCAAAAAATTAAGTCTCTAGAACTTATAGTCTCCGAGATCTGTGTGTTCATATGGACGGACAGACGGACATACTCCAATGGACTCAGCTATTGATCCTGAGTCAGAATATATATACTTTATGGGGTCGCCACGCCTCCCTATGGGTGTTACATACATTTGCTGCTGTCACAAAGTCAATATATTCTTGGTACCCAATGGGCACTGAGTATAAAAATATATATGCAGTGCAATAAAATTCAATTCCCATTGATAAAACTAGAAATAAAAGGTATATTTAGCGTACCGGAGAGATAATACCCTTACAAACATTAAATGATTCGTGCAAAAACTTAATTTTAAAGCGATCGTTCCTAAGACTGCTTTGTGATGTAGTGGCCGACCTATAATATATAATTCCAAATAAAAGCTTTTTTCTATTTCTAGCCTAGTTTATGTACTTTCAATAAATAGAAGCTGATATTATATGCGAAGCCCTTTTCTCTACTATAATCAAACTACCCAGCTCGACTCACCTTCATATGCGCTGTCAGTCTCTTGCCATAGCTATGTATATATAGTTGTAAACAATGTCAAAAACAGAACTCCGTGATCGCGTCGCTTATAAAAACCCGCCAAGCCCCTCAAAAACCTCTTCTTAATACGTGATCCACTCTTCCATGATTTCGGCTTATACAAACAAAAACACTGACATGTTTGCGTGTTTTCTGGTGCGTACCGTCAAGTGTTTATGTTTTGATTCTGATAGTTTCGGCTTTGATGTTCAAGGTTACTCTTGTTTTCATGTCCATTGACCTATTTGGTTTCATAAATATCACAATGCTAATGAGCTATGAGTCTATCGAATCGACCAACACTTCGATCGATGAATTACATTATTTTTATCGTTCTGTTTATAAACACTAAGACGTATCAGTCTAAACATGAATGTACATATGTTAATTTAACTGACGAATAGAAGAAGACATAAACATGGGCAAATCTGTTCGATCCTTATTAAGAAATTGTATAAGTTTGTGACCAACTGTATATACATATGTATATAATAAAATACATAAGTTTCAGCCCAATAGCATAAAATTTAATTCAACTACTTTATTTTATGATTATTATAACATATAATAATCTCATCTGATCATTTCTGACTAGCGTAACGAATTAAGAAGCATAGATATGTAAAGACATATGGACGGTGGGACAGACAAAAAACCAAACAAGAACAGCAATTAAGAATATTGCATAACGTCCATGCAATCTAGATTAATTTTGTTCTGAATGCCTGTAGAATTTTAAGCGGACATGGTGTAATCAACTTAACTGTTGATCCTGAGTGAAAATATATACATTATGAAGTTGTCACCAAGTCATTATACCCTCTGAATACCAAGTATAATAACAACTTGTTGTGCACACGTCTTTACACTCGTACTGCTGTAGTGAAGTTCCCCCGCGGGAGGAATGACAATGGCCGGTGCGCACGATTATGACTTTTGCTTCCAAAGTGTCTATTATAGACGTCAGTTGCAAGTCGTCCCCATACGTGCTAAAAGCACAAATTCTTTTAGACGCTTAAAAGCAAAATCATTACCAGGTTCCTTATAAATGAAACTCTCTTAACACCGGCACCTGCTGACAGTATTACGTTTCTTTCAGAGAATAAGCTTGTTTATACCACTGATTAACCATCTAAGCTAATTCATGTGTTCAAAGAGAAAAACAAGGCAAGACCAATTCAACTGGGGTATTGATTTTGACTAGGAATACATTTTATATTAATTGTGGGGTTACCAGCCCTTCGACTGTCTGTCCTATGTCTACGTATCTATACCTTCCAGCTATAGGGGAATTAAAACAATAAATATTTACTTTGCCCAGAGGACTTTATCAAGGATATGGAGATCCAAGTGATCAAAATAAAGTACATTTGTCTGCAACTAGTACAAGCTTTCCTTACAATATAAGGATAATAATTATTTAAAGGACGTGGTCCAACCGTCTCTACTGTTTATCCTGAGCTAATCCTTATGTGTGCGATATACAATTGCTGCTACCACTAAGTCATTATTGTATCTGTATTCTACGGGTAACAGGTATATATACATGGAAAAACATTCTAACAAATTTTATTTGTTACCTATGCATCTCGTGCAAAATCAATCAAAGTTGTTAGAGGTAGTAATGACCTCCCAAAGCAGAGGTAGGGACCGTGTCAATAACAGTCCAACATAATTTTTTACTTCATGCTTTTGTAAGATTTGATAACTTATCAACTTAAAAGAAGGTTCAATAAATAAAAGCAAAGTACTAAAATAAAATTATATTTTTTTTCTCTGCCAGATACAAATACCCAGCGACATATAAATATGTATTTCTCAGTCAATTCCGTTGCAATCGAAGGTCAACTGCTCGACATCAGCTGTAAAAATTATCCAAATAGTTGCGCCATGCTTTGAAATTCCGACAGATAAGCAGTGTATTTAACATACAATACAAATAACCTGTTTCAAGTGAACTCGAAATCGGAGTGTAAGCCATCGAACACAAACGTCAATTGTATACGTTAACAAAGAGGGCGCGTCCATTACGTAAATCCGCTTTCACGTCATGCACGAAGACAAAAACCAAAAATATTCGTTCAATACATAAATAAGACAAGACAAAATTGGTCAAGGTCATTGGATTGTGTCATGGAGACCCTATACGAACACAAGCAAACTTGTTTGCAAAATACGCAGACATTGTTAGCCAGCCCCTTAAACCGAAAACACTTGAACGGTAAATTTTTCGAATTGAGTCACTGTTAAGGCTCTACTAAGTTTTCCTTTCTCGGAAGCAACTTTGGGATACTGTTTATGTATATATGCGCTCAAGAGAGTTGTTTTATGGCGGGTCTTACCGGAAGTATTTGTCAAATTTTACAGATTTACCAGCAACTTGACGTATGAATTGCTTTAGCCAGCGACGTTCAACAAATGGACGTGGTTGGTAATCTTATTTGCAACAAGGAAGATAAATTTAAATAAAGTTTTTATGAAGTGTCTCTAATCAGAATTGTACACCTATACACCTATATAAGCTGAAGCTTATTTTGTTCCGTTACCTTTTATAAATCGTTAATTTTTGGCAGTAAAGTTGCCGTTAGGTTTTGTAGACAGTTATGCCACCTTTATGTCTCAATACATGCTGAATTTTATATTCTGGCCATTGCAAAAAAGTACAAATAACACATTATCAATCGCAAAAAAAACTAGAGATTTTTTCAGCCATAGATAATGGATCGAAAAAAAAATATTGAAGTGGCAAAACAATTTAATATAGCTCCATCAACATTAATATCAATCCCATGTAAATTATTATTATTATCTTGCAAGCCTAATCTTGTAGTTAACAGAAAAGTTTATAAAATGCCGTAAATAAAAGAAAAGGCTTTGTTTTTTTGACAAAGCTAAGTTCATAATCAATTTTAAGGTAAGCAGTCGCGGGCTGATCAACTTACCTCTGAACTTCCCAGGTATGTCCACATATTGCCATCGAAAGTGATCTCCGCCTGGTACTAGTGGGAGACCAAATAAACCTGCACAGCAGCCGATATACTGATAAGCTGGTGGCGCACCCCACCTAGCAAACAGGCTTGCTGATCCTCTACCCCTACGCCGACTTCAAAGAATACACCCCACCGATCTCGACACACGTGAAATATAAGTCTTGTAAATATTTGTAAATTATTAAATATTTAAAGTCCCTCTGTACCATACTCCCCTCCAAATATTAAACGTCTGGTTATGTTCAGAAAGAACTGAATGATTCCTGTGAGAGTAAAAAAAGAAAAAAAACCTATTGTTTTAAGCCTGAAAAATGTCATGAGGGTAAGCACGGCAAAGAACAAGTGATTTTATTTGCTGTAAACGTGGATGGCAGCGAAGCCAGCCAAGCCAAGGTGCTTAAAGAATATATGTAAGTAGCTTTCTACTGCATTATCGACACAATAAAAAGGCGTGGATGATAACAACTTTATTTAACGAATTTTATTTAAATATTAAATGACACCTGAAAATCGAATGATATTGTTATTCATTGACAACTGACAACTAAGCCAATTAAAAATTTTCCACCTAACACCACATCTAAGCTGCAATCCCTTGACAACTGTATTATAAATGATTTTAAGTCACAATATTAACAGTTATTTCTTATAAAGCTTGGGAAAATATTGGCACATTATGTATACAAAACTGCTTCCGTGCTTGCGGTTTCATTAAAACATTAAACAATAATATATTGGAATACAGTCCATTGACCATTGATTATCTTTGGCAAACTATTTCTTTGGGCTCTGAAAATGCCATCACTTTCGAAAAATACGTAAATATTGACATTGATGTTGCTACAGCTGTATTAGTGGTGAAGATGATACATACAGTCCAGAGCGTTAACACAACAACTAAGACGATATTTTTCAATCCATAATTTTTTTTTTTTTTATATTCCCATTTAATAATACAGTCTGTTATTTATAAAATCAACAACAATAAGCATTTATTTTTTAGTAGTTTTGAGGTTTGGGAGTAAATGTTACTTGCCAGTGCAAGAATACATTGTTATTCTTTAATTTTTATCTTTTTATTGATTTAATTTAGTAATAGTTCAGTGGGTGTTCTTGATTTCAATATTTTCGGTTGAAGTTCCAGTCTTAGTATTTGTCTTATAGTTTCATTTTGGTGTGTGAGTAGCCTTTGAGTGTGTTTAGTACTTTTTGTCTTCATATTTTCTATGATTGTTTCCATTTTTAGATCGCTGTGAATATCATCATTTCTAGTGCACCTGTCTGCTTGAGATACTGTTCTGAGTATTTTTGATTGTGTTCTTTGAATAAGTTGAATACTTCGTATCGTTTGTTTAGGATGTGTTGCTTCCATGTGAGCTTTGGGTCAATTGTAATACCGAGGTATTTAGCATGAGGGTGGACTTTTATGGTTACGCCTTTGATTGTTATTGGGTATGTTTTTGATTTTCTCTTTGAATAAATTACTTGTTGTGTCTTATCTTGGTTTATTTCAATACCCCATTTCTCAAACCACGTCATCGTATTCGATAGAACATTTTGTAGTATACTCGTAGCTTGCTCTTCGTTTTTGTGGGATGCCATAAGGATGGTGTCTTCTGCAAATGTGGCTATCATGGTTCCTGGCGCCGTTGGAATTGGTATGTCTGATGTGTAAATCAGGTACAGTAAAGGTCCGAGTACGCATCCTTGTGGTACTCCCGCTGTTATTGGATTAAGGTCAGAGCAATTGTCGTCAAATTTTATAAAAAAGTGTCTGTTCATCAGGTAGCTTTTTAAAATATTAACTAAATTTAATGGGAAAATGTTGGTCAACTTGTTGATTAGCCCTTTATGCCAGACTCTATCAAATGCTTTTGCGACGTCCAGGTAGACAGCAATGCGGTATTTCTTTTTGTCAAAGTCGTCAGCTATTTTGTTGACTACCCTGTGAACTTGCTGAATGGTCGAGTGATTTTTTCGAAATCCAATTTGATGAGAGGGGATGGATGGTCCTGTGTAGTCTTAGAATAGGTTCTAGTCTGCTAGCCAGTATTTTTCGAAGGTTTTTGAGATTATAGGTAGAAGACTAACTGGCCTTCCATGTTCTTGGTAATGTTTGTAGTGTTAGTATTCCATTGTATAAGTTTCTTATGTATGTTATTATATTGTTTGGCATTTCCTTTATTATTTTTCCGCTGATTTGGTCATATCCCGGAGAGTTTCTGTCTTTTGTTGGCTTTTTTATGTATTTGATTTCAGTGGTTGTCGTGTATCGTATTGGTTTAATTGGATTGTCGTTTGTTCTTGGTAGTTTAATGTTCTGCTTGTCTATATCATTGGTGAATATTGTCTTAAAGTGGTCAGCTAGGACATCAGCTTTCTCCTGGTTCGTTCTTGCCCATGTGTTTTGATGTGTTTTTATTGGATGCTTGTGTATTACTGCTTTTGTAAGTTTCCTGGTTGCTTTTCAGAGGGAGTAGTTCGTAGATGTAGTAGTTCCCAGGTTGGAAAGTTGTCTTTTAAGTAGGTTGTCATTATGTTCTTGTAAGATTCGCTTAAGTTCGCTTGTTGCTTTGTTAAGTTTTGCCTTGTCGCCCGGATGTTTGGTGGTCTGCCATAATTTTCGTAGTTTACGTTTTTGTTAAATTTTATTTTTTATATAGGAAGGAGTTTTATTATTTTTCATAGGATTTAATATAGGTGTCGAATGGGTTAATGCACTAATAATATTGTCGTTCAAATGCACTATTGCTGAATCTAGATCTCTGTCAGTTTTTAATGGGACCTTTATTTTCATATTTGCTGTTAGGATCTCTGGAAACTGGTTCCAGTTTGTTTTATGGTTATATATTTGAATGTCCATATTTACGTTTGGAGCTCCTCGTATTGTTACTATTATTGGAGAGTGGTCCGATGAGAGGTCAAGACATGATTTTATTGATAAGTTTTGATGTAGAACGTTTTTTGTTATTAGGTCTGGGAGTTTTTTTATTGTCTGAGGGCCAATACGTCGGTTCTCCTGTGCTTAATACTCTACTATGGTTACATTTAATGGCTTCTTGCAACTATCTGCCTTTTGCGCTAGTCAGTCTCGATCCCCATGTTGTGTTCTTGGCATTGTAGTCTCCACCCGCTAAGTAGCAATTTCCCAGCGAATTAAGATAGTCAAGGTATTGTTCTTTTGAGTTATTAAATTTTGGTGGGCAATATACGGCCGAAATATTTATTGGGCCTACTTGGTCTCGTATGGTAACTGTCGTCGCTTGAATGTGTTCTTTTTTAAAATTCTCCAGTTCAACACATTTGATGGCTTTTTTAATAATGATTGCAGTTCCTCCATGTACTCTAAGGTCAGGGTGGTTTGTGTGATAAATGTATATAGTTTGGAAAACTTATGTAGGTTTTTTCAATTGCATGTGTCTCTGATATTAGCATGATATCAATTAACCAACCAAGAGGTTAAGAATGTTTTAAGTTCTAAGCTATGTCTTGATATTGACCATTCCAAACAGCGATGGTTAGTGTTTCACTTGTCAAGTTTGGATACAAGAATCGAGATTATATACATCATATTTGATAGTTGAGAAATTAGTTGTTTCATCATATTTTTAAGCTCTTTGAAGTCGTCTTGGTCTTTATAATGGATAGCGTTTATACTTGGAGGATGTTGAGTTTTCGTTGGGATTTCTGTCTTGTTTGTTCCGTCTTTGTTTGCAAGTAGAGTTTCGGCATACGTGATGTTATTGTTTATCTTATTTGAAGGTTTATCCTTTTCTTCCGATGCAGTGTGCATTTCAGGCATTTCTTTTTTTCTTAAAGCTGGATACCTTTGAACCTGGAGTGCTTGGTAGACCATGCAGCCTTTATAATTTGATGTGTGATTTTCGTTACAGAGAACACATTTAATTTTAGTTCTGTCCGAATTATTAACAACTGAGCAGTTAGTGGAGGGGTGAGTACCAGCACATTTCACGGACACTGGATCCTTTGTGCAATAGTTTTTAGTGTGGCCGTATTTTTGGCAGTTTGTGCATTGAGGGATAAATGATGTCCCACATAGTGTTTTTGACAACCTAATATGCTTAGGAAACTCAGTACAAAAAATAAGAAAAACAACTTACCTTTGCAGGCTTAGAAAAATGTATAGTTGTTTGATCCAAAGGGATTATGTGTACCAGGTTTCATTGAGATAGCTTTACAACTGAGAGTCTAGATTGGATTGAAACTGATGAACATGCATATTTGGATTCTCCTGTCGATGGTGATCAAGAATATACATAATTTGTTATGTCTGCCATGCTTGCTAAGGGGCATTTCAAACTTCTGTCCAAAATTAATATACCCTCTGCTTGAGTATAATAATATTTTAATGAAGCGAAGATCAGAATTGGGATCGGCTTTGCCCACTGATCATGCCTCTGCTTCGTATTTCTCAGCGTTGAAGATATTTAAAAGGTGTACCTCAAGCCGATGAAAAAGTGTTTCATGTAAAATTACCAAAAGATAACTGACAACCGACGCCTCATCTTGGAGTAGAAAAGTGGACCTCATTTTTACGGCCAATGTTCTCCAGAGTAGAAATTAAGCACTAGGGGGCTGTGCATCTTAGTGGCTCTCACAAATTTGCTTTGCCGGAATCACTTGGGCACGGTTCAAGGAGCTGGGGCTTATGGTTATATCAAAACGGAAAAATCAGTTGTTACTAGAAATAGCTGTGTCTGTAACTTTGGCTTACATGGCGCAAATTGACAGCAGGTTTTCGCACCGGACTTATAAAATAAAATCATGAAAAATTGCAATGAGTAACAACAATAGCTACAAGCTCATAATTTTAAGAAGCGCAAAAAGACTACGTAGCCCGGAGTGCAGGAAGTTCAAGTTTGCACCTCAGATGAAATGTAATAACTGTGAAAAGACTGAGCATAAATACACCGAATGTCGTGCTCGCTTGAAGTACGATCAGTTGGGGGGAATGGTCGGTCTAATATCAAGCGCCTTAAAAATAACGAAATGATTTTTGCATCCGGTTGTCCTAAGTCCTATTTAAGTGGAAACGAATGTGAATTTGTGGAAATCTGTACAGTGGCTCCCCCTTCTACTATTCGTGTACAGAATGCTTATTGGTGAAGGAAAGCGTCGCAAATACATGAATAAATTAGGTTGTATAGTTAAATGGTATAAGTAATGATGCAATTCAGAGTACTTATCAAATTTTATTTAATATATTAAATATTGAACAATACCGCTTTGAAATATGTAATTATAGACAAGTATCTGAAATAAGAGGATAGTTTTCTAATTTAAAAAACAAACAAACAGAGTACATCTTGTGACTTTAACTGGTTATAAAGATATTATAAATCCTGATACTGATTACGAATCTGATCAAATGGCCTTAACAAACAACCTTCTCCGATTGGTTTACCAAAAACTCGAGCCTTGACAAATCAGTTGAAAATGAAGTTGATAAAAGACAGTGCAACGACGTACATTTGGGTTTGGCAGAGAAAGAAAGCATCTTGTGCTATATAAAATTCATGAATTATTGAATCTACCCTGTGTGTGGACCATAGGATATGAAATGAAAAAAATATTACTGATATGTACCCGTTCCTTCTTATCGAATACCAAATTCCGAAGCTTTGCGATGCCAAATTGCTATCCATTAAAATTCAACCGAGCAGAAGAAGGCCAGTCCGAGTTTTTATACCCTGTACTCATTAAAAATAGGTAAAAAAGGCTTTATTAGCTTTGTGCAAATGTACGTTTGTCAATTTTAACGCAAAAAGCTTCTAAACCGTAAGAGCTAGAGACACCAAACTTATTATGTAGGCTCATGTATAGCGCACAAGGATCTCATCTTCATGTTCCAAGTTAGGCTATTGAACTTTATTCTTAACATATTTCTTGTTACGTAGAAAAATAAGTGGGAAAGATCGGACGACGCAGTCAGCGACAATTAGCCTTTCTGAGAAATAGTCTCGGCCTGCAGAATAGAGTCTGCCGTCAATGTCCTTGACGGCCCTAACAGCTAAATGCCACTTATTCTGTCGAGCTGGCTTCATACGTCGCGTCGTTGTGTACTTCTGTTTAATATTTTCATAGGTGGTGTCGTTGTGTACTCGAAGGGGGTCGGTACGATAACTAACACTTAGCGCGAACTGTTTTGGTATGGTTTACCGGTAGCTTGATTCATTTCACTCAGTCGGCTGCGTAAGCCTTTTCTCTCCAGCCGGCGAAGCTCCATCAGCATGACGGCAATGCTATCGCTGATTGCATCTCATCCTACTTTTGTCACCATCATAGTTTCCATAAGTTGGAAAGTTTATTGGTCGGCGCAGCTGTTGGCGTCTCAGTATCGCATGTTCGGCATCCTCCGGTTCTTCGCAAACTAAGCGGGTTGTAGTTCACAGAGCCGTGTTACCTGTTGAGCCAGTCTTCGATTTTGGGGATCATCCGATACGTCCACCTGCCTCGTTCGCTGCGCTGCCACCTGTGTTGCCATCTTGCAATAGAGGCTTGTTTCTCTCTTGTTCTGGCTGTCTTATCCTAATTATGCTATTTGCTCTTAGGTCGTTTGAGGATTTGATTATGGACGGTGCACCAAAAGAGGTGCTAAGGCATACCTGGACATCAACGTGGAGAAATCGGAATTAGCTCTTTTCACAAAGAAGTATAAAATTCTCACCAAAAATAAAAGCGTTTTACCTCACACAAAAGAAAGAAGTAAGAAAGCAATAGTCGAGTATGCTCGACTATATGATACTGGTGCCCAAAGAATTGAAAGTAAGTGTTCCAAATTTATAATTCGGTCATTAATTAAATATTTAGAAACCACGTGGTACGCACTCGTCAATTTTAAGTTAATTATATTATTATATATTTTGCTCTCGTTAGTTTTAAGTTAATTTTATTAATATATTTATACATTATATATTTATTTTGCTTGTGCTTCGCACTCGCCAATTTTAAGTTAATTCAACGTATATATATTTTTCTTAACATTAAAACATTTTCGTAAAATAATAAATAATAGAATTATAAATTTTATTATATTTACTTATATTGTGATTTAAAAAAAAATCGTTTTAAGAACCGAACCGCGGACTACTGGCACGCAAGTTCAACCCTCTAACAACTGAGGCACACTCTTTACAAGTTTCAGAAAGAAACAAGTAAGAAAGTTATAGGTGAGTATGCTCGTATCAAATTTGTACACAACGTCCAGATAAACATATTCTAACTTTGTACCAAAATTCAGTCCTGCAGCTTGGCTGGGTTTGCTTAAAATCGTTTTTATCGATTTGTGGAGGCGGAGGGGGGCGTGGCCAAAATCCAAAATAAACTTGATCTGCCTGCAAACACTACAAACACTATGCAAAAAAATGAAGTCTCTATCTCTTATAGTCTTCGAGATCTGTGTGTTCATACGGACGTACAGACGGACATGCTCCAATCGACTCGGCTGTTGATCCTGAGTCTGAATATATATACTTTATGGGGTCGGCCACGCCTCCTTATGGGTGTTACATACATTTGCTCTTGTCACTAACCCAATATACTCTTGGTACCCAATGGGCACCGAGTATAAACACATATGTTGTAGTGTGCAAGATAAAATATTTGCGGAAATAATAACTCAATTTACGTTCGTACAATTAAAAGTTATTTTATTGTATTCGAGTTTTTGGGGGGTAGAAAATTTATGGTTTATGCACTTTTAATAGTTTTTTAGAACTGCCTTTGGATTGTGTAAAGAAGTCACAGGCCGGGGTACAGAACTCAGTCTGATCAGGGCCGCCTTACAAGAAAATTTGTAAGTCGCCGAGACGCCAGCGACATTAGGCACCTCGGGACTACCCTAACTTACACTGTCCGCTACCGCACAGACAATACCCTACAATCTGCCTATGCCGTCAAGGCGTTATTCTCTCCCCTTGTTGGTGCCTCGACCGGCAAGGGCCCACGTCTCGTCCGCGGCGTCTACGCTTCCCTACCTAAGTCAGAATGCTTAGGCGGTAGAAACCAAGCCCTCGCTTCCGACACCTATCACACGCTGTCTAAGGTTGGGGCTCCACTGGTGTTCACCGCGTGTTACCGCCGCCCTTCCTATCACCACAGTCGTCCGTCTAGTCGCATACGCACGAGTTAAGGGGTCGTGGTCAAGGGGTGGGAGACAGCGAACCTTCGGCCTCTTCTAGTTCTTTCTAGGCCTTTCTATGCAGCGCCTCCAGTAAGAGCAAAAATACGTGTTTGTAGTTCAATGGTATGACAAAAAGTGAAAGTGCTTTATTCGTATGGTATGGTGTTCTATGTAACTCTTCCCCCCCGGTCCGAAGCGACGGCCGTACTGGTGGTACTGACGACGCGTAGATTGGTAGGTGGTGTTTTGGTTGTAAATGGCCGATGTTTTGTGTACGTCGCCGAGCAGGGTGTATAGGCTCTAGGCATGTCGAGTGATGTTCGTTGCGCTGCTGTTGGGTATTTCATTGCTGGCAACAGTGGCAGCTGGTGTAGCTGCTGCTATTATTGCTATTGTTGTTCTTGTTGTTACTGCTGTTGTTGTTGCTGCTGTTGTTGCTGATGTTAATGCCGCTACTACAACTCTGACTACAACTTACTGCAGCAACTGTTGCTGTTGTTGATACTTTTGATACTGTTGCTACCGCTGCACCAACAACTGCAACTGCTGCGGTGGCCAACAGCAGAGCACTTTCACGTTCACGTGATGGTTCAAAAAACGAATGCTTCAATAATATCTCTTGAAGCTGGCGTCGTTGACGTTGCGCACTGTACGGATTGACCAAGTGGAAATTACCGTAATATTTGGCCAAATAGCGTACACGACTCAATATAACCAATCATACGGAGCAGTCGGACATCGGCGCTTAATGAAGCTGCTTTTGCCGTATGTTGCTGTTGCTGATGTTGTTGTTGCCTTCGAGCGTCACACAACTGATGCTACTGCTGCTTCTTCCACTTGCTCTCGATGGGAAACGCGACCTGTGTGCAGTTGTACACTCGACGTCAATGTCGACGTCAAAGTCAACGTCTCTGTCAAAGTATATATCAGCGTCGGTATAAGTATATATGGTCGATATGTAGTGTAACAAGGTAATGCTAAAATAATATACATAATTGATTTAAACAATAGTGATAATGGTAGTAATAATGAACATAGGCCTTTTAAGGTATAAGTTATTTAAGTTTTAAGTTTGTTTTTTTTTTTTTTTTTTTTGACTTAATGATAATAATAATGGTAATAACATAATATTTAGGAACTTCGAAGTACAAATTTTCTTGTTACTTATTTTTTGTTTGTTTTAATTTGATTTGTTTCCTTACAATATTGATTTAATTTAAACTCCTGAATGTCTTATTAATTGTCGACAATATTAAAATATATTTAAGTTCATTTAATACTCTTTTTTATATTCCCGTTTGTATTTCCAGCAACAACCCTTACTAGGCCGCCAATTCCATTGAATAAATTTCATTATTCTCTTTTAAGAACTGTTTTCCTTATTTTTGATTTATGTAACTTTTGGTTCTTAGTTGTAATGAGAGTTGCACCTCTATCTCTTAAAACTCTGTGTACAGAGAATCTGGGTTAACACCCATTTATTATTTATTTCGTCTATTTTCTTTTCTAAGGATTGAAGCGTTAGGCTCTAACGTTATTGGGTCTGTTCTTGTCTCATTTAATTTTACAGTACTTTTAGTAATGTTGTTTTCTAATTGATCTTTTACTTTAGGATATAATGTTTCCCCGAAATTGGTTTAGCTGGGTTAAATAATCGTGTTCATTATTGAATTTAATAGTTTGGTGGAATATGTGGGTTCTACCACTAAATAATTCGAAAGGAGTTAGTTTTGTTGCGGAGTGTATTGCGTTATTATAAGTAAGTAGTGTCTCCGTCATTAGTTCGTCGTGTTCACTATTCAACTTCTGTCGTTTTCGAGTGTCAAGTATTATTCTGTAGATTTCCGTTAGAGTGGAATGAAGTCTTTCTACAGGGGAATTGCTCGAAGATTGCTGAAATGAGGTTGTGTGTAATTCAATGTTGAATTGTTGACAAAATTTGTTAAACATATCGCTTAGAAATTCTGCCCCCTGATCGTAGACCAATTTTTTAGGGGTACCGAATATACTGAAGAAGTGTTTGAGACATTTGATGACATTAATGGAGTTCCTATTGGTAATTGGGTAAGCCGCAGCAAATTTTGAAAATTTGTCAATGATAGTTAGATTATAATTACCATTGATAGTATAGATGTCAATATGTATTATATCTAACGGTTTTGTGGGTATTTCTGGGATTTGGAATGCAATTTTTTGTGGTTGTCTGTCATATTTTAACTTAAGACAGGTTTCACAGTTCTTGATTATTTGGGAAATTTTGTCTTTCATATATGGAAAGAAATGTTGGCGTTTAATATGCGAAAGTGTTTCGTCGATGCCTCTGTGATTATTATTAATTTGATAGTCGGTTATAACTTTTTCTATTTCTGATTTATTAGTAATTTCGGGAAGGAAGGACAAGCATCTCACTAAATGTAATGTGTTGTTATTTGAGAAATAAGTTTCATAAACTTTTTCTATTAGTTCAAATATGTGATCAGGGGCAAAAATTGCGTGTGTCTTTTTTGTTTTAATGACTGCTTGAGTATGTTTGCAACATCATTAAACTTGAACGAAGGCTTACGGTATTCTTTCCTCAGCTTATTATACTCGGTGCCCTATGGGAACCAAGAGTATATTGGGTTAGTGACAAGAGCAAATGTATGTAACACCCATAAGGAGGCGTGGCCGACCCCATAAAGTATATATATTCTGACTCAGGATCAACAGCCGAGTCGATTGGAGCATGTCCGTCTGTCCGTCTGTCCGTCTGTACGTCCGTATGAACACACAGATCTCGGAGACTATAAGAGATAGAGACTTAGATCTTGCATAGTGTTTGCAGTGTTTGCAGGCAGATCAAGTTTATTTTGGATTTTTGCCACGCCCCCCTCCGCCTCCACAAATCGATGAAAACCATTTTGAACACACCACTTCACCCACACCCAGTCAAGCTACAGCACTGAATTTTGGTACAAAGTTAGAATATGTTTATCTGTACGTTGTGTGCAAATTTGGTACAGATCGGATAATAAACATGGAAGTTATTCACATTTCAAATTTCAAAAGTTGAGAGGCGTACGCTTGCTTGCTGTTCTCACCCCATAAGGCGGCAACATTTACTCAGTGTTTCTCACACTTGTGAAGAGCGTGGCTCAGTGGTTAGAGGGTTGAACTCGCGTGCATGAGGTCCGCGGTTCGATTCCCGAGACGATTTTTTTATTTTTAATTTTTTTTTTAAAAATTTTTTTTTTTATATTAACTTAAAATTGGCGAGTGCGCAGCACGAGCAAAATAAATATATAATATAACTTTGGGCACCGAGTATTATATAGTCGAGCACACTCGACTATAACTTTCTTACTTGTTTTTAAATGGAGTTGATGTAGTGCAGCCAGTGTGGAGGTCGATTTTGAAAACGAGTTGATTGTTAAATTCATTGAGGGGTTTAGTTGACTGTGGAAGATTTGTTTTAGATGTAATGAGTGCTTCGTTGTGATTAAGTGTGGCGTCTATTCGACTAAGGGCGTCAGCAACTACGTTCTGTGAGCCTTTTTTATGAACGACTTCAAAGTCATATTCTAACAATTGCAGCCTATAGCGAATGATTTTTGAGTTGGGTTGTTTAAAGTTCATAAGCCAAGTCAATGGTTTATGATCTGTAATTAGTGTGAATTTATTACCGAAGAGATATGGTCTGAAATATTGAATTGCCCATACTATGGCCAACATATCTTTTTCTATAGTAGAGTAGTTAGCTTCTGTGTTGGATAAGGTCTTGCTGGCAAAACAGACTGGTCTGTCGTTTGCGGAAGACCCTTGCGACAACACAGCTCCTAAGGCGAAATTGCTTGCATCGGTGGTTAGTGTGAAGGGTTTGGAAAAATCTGGATATTGAAGGATTGGGTCGTTTGAGAGAAGTGTTTTACAAAATTCAAAAGACTTTCGAAATTCATCATCAACTATGATTACTTTGTTGCCCTTTAGCTGTCTAGTCATAGGTTGAGTGATTCGGGCAAAATCTTTGATGAATTTCCTATAGTAGCCGAGCAGGCCAAGGAAAGACTTGATTGTTTTTTTGTTTATGGGGCAAGGGAAATTTTTTATGGCGGCTATTTTGTTAGGGTTGGGTCTTACGCCCTCTTGGGTCACTATATGGCCTAAAAATTCGGTTTCTTTCTTAAGAAAGTCTGATTTTGTAAGTTGTATTTTGAAATTTGCAATTCTAAGACGTTGAAAGACACTCCTTAGGTGTGTGAGATGTTCTTGGAGAGAGGCAGAAAAAATTATAATGTCATCTAAATATACTAGACAGGTACTTCCGACCAGGTCGCCTAAAATGTTGTCCATTACTCTTTGAAAGGTAGCAGTAGCATTCTTTAGCCCAAAAGGCATCCTAATGAATTCATAGTGGCCACCTTCTACTGTGAATGCAGTTTTGGCTGTGTCATCAGGGTTCATCTCAATCTGGTGGAAGCCACTTGCAAGGTCTAATGTTGAAAAATATCTAGCTTTGCCTATGCGGTCTAGGATGTCGTTGATGTTCGGTATGGGGTATTTGTCGGGGACAGTTTTGTCATTCAGTTTCCTGTAATCTATTACAAGTCGCCATTTCTGTTCCTCGGTGGGGGCGCTTTTCTTAGGAACGACCCAAACGGGTGCGCTCCATGGTGAATAGCTGGATTTTATGATGTCTTGTTTTAGCATTGAGTTTATTTGCTTCTTGACTTCCTCTTTGTGAATGAATGGGTATCTGTATGATTTAACATATAGAGGAACGTTATCAATAGTTGGGATAGAATGTGTTATTTTGTTCGTGAAACTGAGAGGTTCGGCTTTGTTATAGAATATATCAATGTATTTTTTACATAGTGAGGTTAATCCTTGCTTTTCTTCGGGATTTAAATGTTCTAGGTTAAGTTCTTCCAGAGAATTCGGGGTTTCATGTGACTGAGGAAGGTCGGAAGAAATGTTGAAAAGCTCTATATAGTTGGTTTCAGAAAAGGGTGTACCTTCGATAGGGTCTTCAAGATAAAGGAGTTGATCTGAATTGCTAAAGTTTGTTACTTCAAAATTTGTCACATTATCTTTTGTAATATAAAGGCCACCTGATATGATTAGTTCGTTATTAATGTTAACTGTATCAAATAGGTACACTCCCTGTTTGTTCTGTACTGGCAACGGTACTATAGTTTTTGTATGTGCTGAGATATTGTATACATTTGAAATTTGGTTGTTATAATTTGAAACAGGTAGGGTAGTGTTAGATAGTTTTAATTGTGAATTAGGTAGATCTATTTTAGCTTTGAGTTGTTGAAGTAAGTCCATGCCCAGTAGCCCATCGAAAAAGGAGTGGAATTTAAATGGTAGCAAGGTCATGTTACCAGGGTTTTTGAATATTGGTGGGAACGGGAGGCTTATTTTAAGTGTTATGGGAATTTCCATGCTGACGCAATCTGTTTTATTGACAAATTTAGGGTCGATGAAAGAATTCGTGGAGCCAGTGTCGATTAAGAATTTTAATGAGGTGGTGTGAAGGGATTCGATTTCTATGAATGGGAGAGAAGAACTATGTGTAGCAGGACTTATGTATCCTGTTGAGTTCCCGAGGCAGGTATTTGAAAATTTGGGTTCGATGTTTGTCGTTCTTCTTCTATGTTTTGAAGGTTATTGGATTGTGGCTGAGCAGAGTTAAAAGGGTTATTCCTAATGTTATAACTTTCGTTGTCGCGATTATAGTCAGAGTTGTTCCTCGAGTTAGCTGTATTATAGTAAGAATTTGAGGTTCTGGGTTGATTTGGGTAGGGATATGAATGATTATTACGGTTGCTATAGTTGCGATTGTTGTTGTTGTGGTTGTTCCTATCATCTCGATATTTGCGACCGTTACGGTTGTTTCTCGGTTCGCTGGGTCCTCGATTTGTTCTATTGTGTGTGTTATAATAAGGTTTGTTGGAGTGATACATTGACTGTTCAATTTGACATTGTTCATACGCTTGTTCGATAGTGATTGGGGCTTTTTGTCTAATGAGGGTTTTCAGTGGCTCCCTCAATCCGGTTATAAAAGTGTTCAAGCAGACCTCATTATATACAGCTTTCTTGGCTTCTACAACAGAGGTCTCCTGTTCGCTATTTTTTAAAACTGAATAGAGTTGGCTCTTAATTTTTGATATGCCAAAGAAAAGTTGTCCCAGGGATTGATTGTCTGAGAATGCACCGAGTTCGCTCAGGAGACTAGCTTCACTCTTCTTGCTTGAATAAAGCCGAATGAGGTTAGCCTTGATATCATTCCAATTCAATGGAGTACTAGCCAACTCTAAAGCTTCGTCAGCCCTAGCTATTATCTTGTTCCTTATGGCTCTTAGGGTGAGCAAGCCATACGGTGTTTGGTCAGCACCTCGAATGAACATAAGGATTTCTTCGACACTTGTAATAAACCTATCTAATTGTCTAGGAGTGCCGTCGAAGGTGGGCAAATGTTCTACGAAAATCATAATGTCTTTGGGCTTAAATGTGGATGGTAAGGGTGTGTTAGGGGTGTTCACAGTCGGGGTCAATGAGACAGGGTTTGAGTCGCGTCCTGAGTCCATTATAGGTTGTTGTTCGGAAGATGGTTCGAGTTGTTCTCTAATTACCGGAAGAGTATTTGGGTGTCTACTTGAGCGAGTTACTCTAGAAGTTGTTGCTGGAACCCTCAAAACAGAGCGCGATGTCTTCTTAATATTGTCAGCCAATTTTTTTGACATTAAGTGACTTTACTTTTATCATACAAGGTAAAGTGGATATGCCTATGTTATATGTTAGGTGGTAAATTATTCTATGTGTTTAGTAGAAATACGTATTTGTGTTGATAGCGTTTGTGTGTGTGTGATGTGTGATGTTGTTTTCTATTTTCTGCAATATAAAATGTTTTATTATTTAATTATTATATAAGATTTCCAAAATTGTAATGAAGGAATGAATAGTATATGTATAAATATGGCCAATCTCGGGTTCGGGTATCAACATGTGTGTGCAATAATAATTTGAAATGGGTGTATGCATGTAGTATAAGCAGCGTGTTATAGGTGGGTAACCTTTTGTGTTTACATAAACTGTGACTGTATATTACAGATTTTTTTTTTTTTTTTTGACACAGCGACTATCAGTGCGTGATTTTTGTTTCACAGTGTTATTTATTTCATATTTAGTTAAATTAGTTAAGCGTGAGTTGAGCGTGAGATATGTTTCTCTAGCGGGGTGCTCTATTATTTTGTATTGCGACAATGGTTAACAGCGATTGTTTCCATGTCGCTTTTGTATGTACATATACACATACACATGCACATACGTTGTTCTTTAGTGTAGTATAGTTTCATGTACATACTTGTATGTTTCGTTAAAAATTTTTTAGTATTGCGACGATGGTTAACAGCGATTGTTTCCATGCCGCTTTTGTATGTACATATACACATACACATGCACATACGTTGTTCTTTAGTGTAGTATAGTTTCATGTACATATTTGTAGGTTTCGTTAAATTTTTTTGTATTGCAACAATGGTTAACAGCGATTGTTTCCATGTCGCTTACGTATTTACGAATACACATGTACATACGTTGTTCTTTGGTGTAGTATAATTTGATATACATATTTGTATGTTTCGTTAAATTTTTTGTATTGCAACAATGGTTAACAGCGATTGTTTCCATGTCGCTTACGTATGTACGAATACACATGTACATACGTTGTTCTTTGGTGTAGTATAATTTGATATACATATTTGTATATTTCGTTAAATTTTTTTGTATTGCAACAATGGATAACAGCGATTGTTTCCATGTCGCTTACGTATGTACGAATACACATGTACATACGTTGGTGTAGTATAATTTGATATACATACTTATATGTTTCGTTAAAATTTTTTTTTTGTGTGCGTCTTTTTTGTGTGTTTCGTTAAATAAAAAAAAATTTTGTGTGCGTCTTATGACTGTACCGCTCATACATACATAAGTTTTGCTTCACATTCACATTATTTATTACAACTCGAGGTTCCATTTCACACTCACTTATTCATCTCTTTTTACACTTTTTTATTCACGTAAAGGCCAGTATGACTATAGTCATAGTTTCCCGGCTGCGCCAGTTACCAGTTGGTCGTGGTCAAGGGGTGGGAGACAGCGAACCTTCGGCCTCTTCTAGTTCTTTCTAGGCCTTTCTATGCAGCGCCTCCAGTAAGAGCAAAAATACGTGTTTGTAGTTCAATGGTATGACAAAAAGTGAAAGTGCTTTATTCGACAAAAATTATATATGCCTAACTAAAACTAAGAGTTATGCTTTTGATCCCGTTACTGAGAGCGAGAGTGTAAGAAATGCGAGAGAGTCTTGTCCAGTGGCAGAGAGCGACGGGGGTACAGTGGCAGGCTAGGGTGCTCTATGCAAGTAGCTTTTGATCCCGTTACTGAGAGCGAGAGTGCAAGAAATGCAAGAGAGTCTTATCCAGTGGCAGAGAGCAACGGGGGTACGGAGGTATGGTATGGTGTTCTATGTAACTCACGCGCCTACTCTTTTTTTCCACGAAGTCGACACGTGCCGACACATACACGCACTAATAAATCTAACGCCAGTGACTTATTCGACTCGCCGAATAAATAGATTAAGGGAAAATAATAATATTTGATAAGAAAACCAAACAACGAGGCACTCACTTCAAATTTATTCCCTTTATTTCTTTCCTTCCTTTTCTTTTACCAATTGTCCACTTCACACGTGCGTCTTCTTTGGGCACTCAAACACCAGAGACCGAGCGTCGGCTTGCGCGTTCTCCGCGAAGCCCTTTTTGGCACTCACCTCGTGGTGAGTTTCCCGATCTCTTACGCTCTCTCTCTCCCGCTTACAATTTTCTTCTCTTTCTCGTAATTCTCCGTATTCCTCCGACGAGGAAAAGTAAAAATAAAAAAGAAAAAAAGGAGAGCATCCTTGATTTCCGTCGGAAGGAGAACCAGTTTGGCGACTGGCCGACGGAAAACACCACGACAAGTTCGAATATCATCTTGACGATGACCATGACACCGTCTTGGTGGTCACGGTAGGGTAACTGCCATTTGTTTCGCTTATGCAGTTCCTTCAAGTACTCCTCCTTCCATCGAACAAAAAAATGCTGGTGCAGAGCCTTGAGACGTTGTGCTGAAGCACACGAAGACTCAAACATATCCCTTCGTGAGTTTACAGTCTACTCCGGTGTGGGTAAATGGTCGAGTGAAAGTTGACCGGGCCATTGAAAGATCGCCCATCAGCTGGGACTGCAATTTGCGACGGTGCACCACGCACACCTTGCAGCCACCAATGGCTGACTTCAATAAATTCTTTAATTTAGGAATCCAATAATTTGACCGTATTAAATGCATCATCAATTGATAACCACCATGTAGGGATATATGGTGGGTGAAACGAACTAAAAGGGAAAGACAAAACGCTGGCCTCATTATACAGACCATAACCTTACTTTCGTGTTTATCAAAGCTTTTTGAAAAACTCTTACTGAAACGCATTTTGCCATATATATCAACTAATAATCTAATCCCAACGCATCAATTTGGCTTTAGGGAAAAACATGGTACCATAGAGCAGGTGAACCGCATCACCTCTTAAATTCGCACTGCCTATGAACACCGTGAATACTGTTCTGCAATATTTCTGGATATTTGCCAGGCATTCGACCGAATTTGGGTGCAAGGACTGATCTACAAAATAAAACTCTTACTCCTACTAAATGTCCATCAGCTACTTGAAACATACCTTTTAAAACGGGTGTTTGCTGTTAAGCACAGAAACTTTACAACAGAAGAGTTTGAAATAGGGGCGGGCGTACCACAGAGGACCAACGATTAACGACATCAACATTTGCTGATGACACAGCAATACTCAGCCGATCAAAATGTCCTCTAGAAGCATCTAGAACCCTAGCCGCCCATCTTCTTCTGATAGAAAAGTGGAGGGCAGACTGGCGTATAAAGGTTAACGAGCAAAAAGCACATCACCTTTACTATTTACAGGTTAAATTGCCCTGCACCAACACTATATTAATATCTTAGCCCTTCTGTAAATGAGGTCACATATCTCGGAGTACATCTGGACAGGCGACTAACCTGGAGGAAACATATTGAAATGAAACGGGAGCATATAAAACTTAAGTCAATAGGATTGCACTGGCTAATCAACAAACGTTCTCCACTACTAATGGAATATAAAGTCCTGCTCTACAATTCTATTATAAATCCTGAATGTAAATATGGTTTCTAGCAATGGGGCAATGCCAGCAGTAGCAACATAGCCGTTATCCAAAGAGCACAATCTAAAGTCCTTCGAACGATACCCGGAGGTCCATGGTATAACCGAAATAAAGACATCCACAGAGATCTGAACATACCTCTCGTAAAAAGCGTGAAGCGTAGGTAAAATAACACAACACGCTTCTTGTCTGAGTTCCAGAATTGAACTGAACTGTTTATTACTTACTTATCTATATAAAATTGTTTTCTTAGGATAATATTCTTATCTCTTAAGAAAAGTGTTTATTTACGATAATATTTTAAAGCGGACTGTATTTCTCATATTTATGTGTGCATCTCACTAGGAGGTGTCAAATTCTTACAGATAATTTTTTGTTATCTCATATTTATGTGTGCATCTCACTAGGAGGTGCCAAATTATTACAGATAATTCTTGTTATTTATTTGTTTGTGTAAATTTGGTGTGTTCTTAAAACACACGGCCAAGCCCGTCTCAGAAGAAATGACTTTCCAGCCCGATGACACCAGAGGCCTGGCAGAATACTGGTTGTCCATTAAAGGGTAACTAAAGTGTATTAGCTTAAGATTTTAAAACTTGTTGTTAGTCTCTTAACAGAGAAGATCCAGCAAATAAAATAAAATATATACAAAAAACAAATTTTTTTTGTTTGTGATTTTTAAGCTATCCGGCTTTAAGGATTTTAGTTTAGTAACGACTTACACGTCTCATATTAATTTGGTACAAATCCCTCTACATGAGCTACCATAAGATCGATCTTCTAAGACTGGAAGGGTAAGAAATTTTCAGCCCGCCAAAAATAAATTTGATTTTTTGTGTTATATTTGTAATAATCTGAATGGGTTTACTGAGTTCCCATTCCCTTGCAGCAAATACTGAAGTCGTCAGTGGTACTATTTAATTAATTCATATTAAAATGCAATTCCTTTTCATCTTACAAATGTAGGGTGACCAATGCACTTATACTCCAATAACTGTAGTTTAAAGACAATAAGATCGTGGTTCATCCGAACCTTTATTTTTATGTCTGTACCTTATGCTATTGTACTATCGACTGCTCCTCACGCTCACCACGCTCAGCAGGCACCGTCTTATGTTAATGTTAATAACATAAATGCTCAGTCTTATGTTAATTACAGTATTATGTTAATTACACTATTATTCTAGGTCTATAAACTTAATGTATATACATATTTACAATGCTTGATCAGGCTTGTCCTGCTACACATATTATTTAAATTAAAGATTTTTTAAATTCATTTAGAAGTCAGAGTTGAACGTGGTAGTTAAGTGTTGAGGATAAAAGCGAAGAGAATCAAGTTGAATATACATATGTACACTCGGCAACACACTTCTCCGTACTCCAAAAAATATACTTAAAATCAAACTTCAAACGTAAATTTTTTAGTTACTTATATCTATTTTTTTTAAACATAACTATATTTTATTTTCCTAAATGTTATATTATTTCAGAATTGTTTAACAATTCAATATATTTCTTAATTAATTTTAAGTTTAACTCTGCAAAATTATGAACACGCAAAAGTTCAAAAGTTTGAAGTTAGGTGAAATGGAAGATTGTGCGATTAAAGTCAGACTTCTTGGCACCGATCTTATTTACGTTGCCTAGACAACGGGTTTTTTACAATAGATCTTAATTTTGGCATCACATTATAAAGAGTCGTAGCATGGAAAACAAAGGCACAGAAATTTCTGTTGAGGAGCGAAAAATCATTTTGAAACTATTTTGTAAATAGAACATCCATGAAATAGTAAATAATAATACCGGCAGGATCTTGCCGACCGCCGTTGCTAACGGAGCTCGAACAAAGCGCCGTTATTAAGTCTATTCGGCGTAATTCCAGGACAGTACATGAAGCACAGCTCTAAACCCAGAGGACAATTTTTCCAAAACTGTTTTGGAGGTTACGGTACGCCGTGTCATAAAAAAGTCAGAGTCGCCCGTAAAAAATCTCTGATTTCCGAGGTCAATAGGCAAAAACGTCTATCTTTTGTTCTTATTTTAAATCCCAGACTTCTGGAATCATGTTCTATTCTCAGACGGGAGTAAGTTCTGCACCTTTGGAATCAAAGAAAAAGTTTTAGTATGGAAGTAGAGTAGAAGCGTCCAACAAAGAAAATGTAGTCGGCATTGCTAATCACAGTTGAAGTGGAATAATAGTGTGGGGGTCTATGGCAGAAAGTGACGTACGAAACGTAAGTTTTTTGAATCAGTTATGAATCAATGTATCTCTATAAATGTTTTGGAAAGCAATTTAATGGAATGTGCCGAAAACTTGGGCCTTAAAACGTGAATTTTGGTACCAACGGCACAAGGACTCAACACATACGTCACATAATATAATTTTAAAAATCAGCTGGGAAAATGTCCTCCAGAGCTTAATCCTATTAAGTATTAAAGTGTTTTTCTCGAAAGAAATATCCGAAAGCACACAATTACTTCCATGAATGCTAAAGGTGGTATTACTGGTGGAAAGGGGCAAAATTACATGAGAGGAAACAATGAAACTTGTAAATTCGATGCAAAAATGCCAAACGGAAGTTTTGCATAGAAGGGGATGCCCCACAAGTTACTAAAAAGGAAATAATATTCATTATATATAGATTAAAGTAAGCTGTATGCAGACTTTTGCATGTGCTATTTTTGAAGAATAAAAACTTAAAACTAAATATAAAATATATCGAATTTTTAAATAATTCTGAAAAATATATAATATTAAAGAGAATAAAATGAAGTTAAAAATACATATAAAATACATATAAATCGGTGTACGCAGATTTGTGCTGTTGAGTGTATATTATTATATATACCTCTGAATGTATTTATATATATATACAGCTATGGACACATAAATAGCACAAATCGAAATTGTATTTTTGAGCTGTGATTTTAAGATTTCAAACGTTTTCTTAACTCTTCTAGATTGTGTACAATCAAAAATTTTAAAGTTATCACTTTTAGTTTGGTTTTAATCTTTATTTTCCTTGGAAAAGCCACAATTTGGCCTGGTCACAGAAATAGCACATTTTAAAATGTTGCTTATTATTCTAAGAAAATGAGTTTAAGACTAATAATTTTGATGCAGAAATGTAGTATTTGATTAAATATCCCCGATTTCCAATAACGATATTACATTTTTCATCAATATTTTCTTCTTCCTGTCGACTCCTTTCTTGCAGGATGAAGTTTCAAGTTTCTTGGAAATTTGTCACTATGTCTTCAATTCATACCATTTTTTTTTTAAATAATAGATTTTAACATTCTTACAATAATATTCCAGGTGATTGATGCCAGGACTTTGAGCCTGTAACTACAAAAAAACAATAAAATCGTACTTAAACCACTTTATAACGACCCTGCATGTGCGTGTTCTGTCGTTGTCTTACGTAAATAGAGAATGTATAAATATATTAAAATTATGATTATGACATATATTTGTTGAAATCGGAGCCCTACCATGCAACGAACACATAGCACAATACTTGAAACATCGCCCATAGTACTTCCCTATCTTCATTGTGCACAGAAGATTGTGTACTTCTTACTTATAACAACAAAAAACATTTCTGCCATCGGGGCCTAGCTTATTTATTTTAGTTTTGACACTTTATACCAGGATATTCCATAAACTCAGGATTTTCCCACACTGAGATCGCTTCACACGATCTTCGGCTGTAATGTTTGTTAAATAATTTATGGTTCCACGTGTGTCATTTTTCTGTTGATGCTTCCAAGAAGCCAAACTAAGTTTAGTCTTGTAGATACTAGTTTCCTGAAGACATAGATACCCAATTCATTACACATTTCTAGCGTAACTAGACGATACGGCTTAAAAGGACTCATATTGTCCTTATGCACTATAAGCCTATAGGCACTATGATCTATCTGGTATGCCTTTCGCATATAATTTTATTACTCAATCAAATAGGTTGGATTTGTATTTACGTATTTATAAGGATTCTACACAAATTTTTATAATCCTTTCATTATTTTAGCCATTTTAGTTGGTTTTTTCAAAGATTCACTAAGTCCACATATGAAGGTCCTTTCTTCGCCTGAACAGCGCCTTTTTTGACCAATTTTAATAAAGTTTGAATCAATTCTGTTAATTCATTAGTAGAATATTAGAAACAAACTCAAAAACCCAAAAAAAGAGCTTTTTAATCGATAATATCGTCCTTTAAAAAAAAAGTGCTATTTCTGTGACCAAGCCAAATGATAACTTTTCCAAGGAAAATGAAGATTAAAACAAAACGAAAAGTGACAACTTTAAAGTTTTTGATTGTACACAATCTAGAAGAGTTAAGAAAACGTTTGAAATCTTAATTTTGAAAATACGATGTAAAACACTATCAAAATCGTCGTTCAAACATACAATTTTGATTTGTGCTATTTATGTGTCCATAGCTGTATATATATATATATATATATATATATATTTGCATGCTATATATATCCAACATATATTGTTGCTCGATATCATTATTTGTTACTAAGGGAATAATAAATACTAGAACAAAATAATTTAGACTTTCCTCCTGTGGTTTAGTTTCCGGACGATAAAAGTCTAAAATTCTGAACATATGTAAATGCATTTTTGCTCCCTACTTTATATAGTGGCATAATGCCATCTGTAATATACGAGGTGTGTTCAAAAAGTAAGGTGACTTTTCAAAGCACGCAAAATAACTTGTAACCTTTACGCCTCTCACAACCAAACAAAAAAGGGGATTCAATTGAAACTTGGTACAGATGTTAGGGAAGAGTGTACCAACATAACTGTTATGGTGAGCAAGTTAAGTAATTTCACAATGAGAACACGGTTTTAGTTATTTATTATAAATTATTGTAATTAACTATAAAGCGAGATTGAGGGGGTAGAATTGTAGGTTTATGCAATTAGACACAGAAAACTATATTGAAAAAGGGCTGTCATAAGTCGAGCTCTCGGAGCCTCGACTTCATGGCAGTGGAGACTTCCCGGAGAGTGGAGAGCTTTGGGAGGTTGAGCGCGTTTTTGAGAGAGCGCATTGAGTGTTTTTCGACGGAATGGAAAGTGTTGGCTTGGCACGGCTGCTCCACTTGTCTCCATTGGGGAGGCTTCCAAAGGGGAAGCTTCGATGGGGGGTTTTCCCGGCTGCCCGAAAACATGCGCCGCAGGGAGAATTCCTACGACGAGGAAGAGTCGCTATTTGGGGATGCCATTGTGACCTGTGTAGATAAAAACAAGTAAGAAAGTTATAGTCGAGTGTGCTCGACTGTATAATACTCGGTGCCCAAAGTTATATTATATATTTAGTTTGCTCGTGCTGCGCACTCGCCAATTTTAAGTTAATATAAAAAAAAAAATTTAAAAAAAAAAATTTGAAAAAAAAAATCGCCTCGGGAATCGAACCGCGGACCTCATACACGCGAGTTCAACCCTCTAACCACTGAGCCACGCTCTTCACAAGTGTGAGAAACACTGAATAAATGTTGCCGTCGTTTGGGGTGAGAACAGCAAGCAAGCGTACGCTACAGAGACGCCTCTCAACTTTTGAAATTTGAAATGTCTATAACTTCCATGTTTATTATCCGATCTGTACCACAACGTCGAGATAAACATATTCTAACTTTGTACCAAAATTGCTGTGCTGTAGCTTGTCTGGGTTTGCTTAAAATCGTACAAACACTATTGAAAAACAAGTAAGGAAGGCTACAGTCGGGTACACCCGACAGTAAAATACCCTGTACCCTTATTTTATTTATTTATTTATTTAATATGTTTATACAAACAAACATACACATGTATTTATGTATGTACATATGTATGTGTGTATATTGTTCGTAATACGTCATTCTGCGAACGGATCATTATCTTGTGCAAAGCAAAAACAATGTGTGATTTGCACTCTCCCACCCCAACCCTTTTCGAACAACAAATTTGACCGTTTTAAGTTGTATACAAATATATGTATAAATATATATGTATGTACATATGCATACAAATTTTAAGAAATAGTGCGAGTGCTTCGCACTCGCCTTGTTCACACTTGCTGTCTTCTTCTCTTTCGTGCACGTGTGTGCAAATACAAACCGCTTTCTGATCAGCATTCTCACATCCTCTCCTTCCCTCATCCACAAGCTTGCGCTCTTTACTTGCAGTAAGTCTGCACACAGTGATACATTTACATGTGTATGTGAGCGGGTTTGTATATGTACACATAGACAGCTCTTGATGACGCATGCTTGCCCACGCTAAGTAAACGTATATTTTGTGAAAATTAATTGTTTAATAACTTTTTTGTTTTTTAATCAATCGATACCATTTTATCAGGACTGTTTTATATTGATGCTTAAATATTCTCTTCCAAATTACAAGTCTCTAGTGTTTATAGGAGCTGAGATATGAGAAATGAGGTATGAGCGTCAAAATGTTTTTGGCGTATTGTGGGCGAACGGGGCGTGGCATCCAAAGTTTGAAATAAACTCGATCGAATTATGCTATATGGGAACCTACATACCAAATTTGGTGTCTCTAGCCCTTATAGTTTAGAAGTTCTTTGCGTTCAAACAGACAGACGGACAGACAGACAGACGGACAGACGGACAGACGGACAGACAGACGGACATGGCCAAATCGACTCGGCTATTGATCCTGAGTCAGAATATATATACTTTATGGGGTCTGCCACGCCTCCTTCTGCCCGTTACGCACATTTGCACAAACTTAATATACCCTTTTTTACCCATTTTCAATGGGTACAGGGTATAAAAATGAAGTCTCTATCTCTTATAGTCTTCGAGATCTGTGTGTTCATACGGACGTACAGACGGACAGACGGACATGCTCCAATCGACTCGGCTGTTGATCCTGAGTCAGAATATATATACTTTATGGGGTCGGCCACGCCTTCTTATGGGTGTTACATACATTTGCTCTTGTCACTAACCCAATATACTCTTGGTCCCCATAGGGCACCGAGTATAAAAATAAAAAGAAAAAAGAGAAAGAAAAAGAAAAAGGAAAAGGAAGAAGAAAAGAAAATGGCGTCGGATGAGAATAGACCAGAAACATGCATCATAGATAGGAGTCCACAGGATATTGGATAATAGCGAGGAAGGAAGACAGGATGTAACCTAGATTTACGTGAGGACATCCTTGGCTTCCGTCGGAAGGAGAACCAGTTTGACGACTGGCCGACGGAAAACACCACGACAAGTTCGAATATCTACTACCCGAACTTTGTCGTCGACTCCGGGGCACGTAGTTAGCACGCGACCGAGCCGCCATTCTTGAGGTGGAATGTTGTCTTCCTTGACGATGACCATGTCACCGACTTGGAGGTCACGGGAGGGTGACTGCCATTTGTTTCAACTGCCATTTGTTTCAGCAACGGAGAGGAGTGGACCGCCCACTAAGAAATGGCCGGGACTGAGGGCCACCAAATCGCTTACGTCCTCGGACATAGGAGAAAGAGGTCGCGAATTAAGGCATGCTTCAATTTTTGCTAAAAGCGGTGAAAGTTCTTCATAAGTATACTTCGTTGAGGAGACTGTTGTATAGAAATGTGTCTTTAAGATATTGACGCCTGCTTCCCACAATCCACCTATGTGTGGTGCACCGGGTGGATTAAACTGCCAGGATAGGCCTTGATGACTGTGTTTGGCTAGGATTAGATTGCGGGTGCTTTCTAAGAGATCTTTGGATAGGATGGAGGAGGCTCCGACGAACATTTTGCTGTTGTCGGAGTACATGTGGAGAGGGCTCCCCCGCCTAGCCACGAAACGGGAAAAGGCTTCCAAAAATCTTTCGCCGTCAAATCCGTGGTTGCTTTGAAGTGGATCGCTTGAGTGCTGAAGCATACGAAGACACAGATATATCCCTTCGTGAGTTTACAGTCCCTTCCAACATAACTCTTTATGTCAAAGGGACCGGCGAAGTCTACTCCGGTGTGGGTAAATGGTCGAGTGAAAGTTGACCGGGCCATTGAAAAATCGCCCATCAGCTGGGACTGCAATTTGCGACGATGCAGCACGCACACCTTGCAGCCGCCAATTTCTGTGTTCACTAAATTCTTTAATTTAGGAATTCAATATTTCGAACGTATCAAACGCATCACCAACTGATTACCACCATGTAGGGATATATGGTGGGTGAAACGGACAAAAAGGCGGAAGAAAACACAGTTGAACGGCAGTATGATGGAAGGCCGTTCATCGTAGAAAAGGGAGGCGGACGCTCTTGCTCTTGCATCGCCCTGGATGCGGCGATGAGTGCGAAGGGAATCGCATTCCATTGAGAATGCTCGTTGTTGAGCTTGGATTGTTAGTTGCTCCTGAGCCTCTGCAATTTCTTGAGAGCTGAGCATTTTCGAGAATATTGTCTTTGGATGGCGATAGCGATGCGCAAAACGACTCACATAGAATCACATGGATCTGAGCGCCGTGGCATTTGACAGCACGACGCTCAACTTCAATGTCCAGTTCGTACACACTGGAGGGCCATTGAGCTTCGGGCTGCTGTAACCATTCGGGTCCATGCCACCAGAGGCGGCTAGTCAACAGCTCCTGTGGTGTGACGCCACCGCTGGCCAAGTCGGCAGGATTATGTTCGGATCGAACATGATTCCATGTGCCATTGACAGAGTGGATTTTTGCCACTCTGTTGGCCACAAAAGTGGTCCACTTGCACGGCTGTTTGTGCAACCATGCCAGCACTATGGTGGAGTCAGTCCAGATCTGGGATCTGGAAAAGAGAGATGTGGAAGAAGAGCGGATGACAATTCTGCCAGCAAATGAGCCCCGCACAACTCTAGACGTGGAAGTGAGACCGTTTTGATGGGGGCTACCCTGGTCTTTGCTGCTAGGAGATTAATGGACACCTCCCCTACTGACTCAATTCGAATGAAAATAGCCGCGCCATATGCTCGTTGGGATGCGTCGCAAAAGCCGTGGAATTGGACCTTTGCGCCGGGTTTGAAATTGACCCAGCGCGGGACACGAATATCCTGTAAGGCAGGATAATTTTGGAGTAACTCTTGCCAGCGTTGGAGGTGTTCTGCTGGTAAGGCATCTCAACTGAGTTCTTGCATACAAATTTCCTGCATGAAAATCTTGGCCCTTATGACCACAGGAGCAAGCTAGCCCGCTGGATCGAACAGCTTGGCTATTTGGGTAAAAACTTCCCTCTTTGTGAATGATGCCTTGGACGCCATCTTGGAGGTGACGAAGAAGAATTCGTCTGTTTTTGCTTGCAACGAATGCCTAGTGTCTTCGCAACACTAGCTTCTTCGATCTCTAAAAAATCGGTACAGAGAAAATGGTCCCTTGGAATTTTCCTTAACACTTTCTTACGGGGAATCCAGCGCTCTCGAGCGCTGAACGGATCTCATCAATGGCGGATATGGCAGCCTGTTCCAGTGTGTAAGATGTCATTTAGACTCTTACCGTTGGAGGTTGGGCTGGACGCGTTGAACACAACACGGACCTTTGTTGTGGTGCTGTCAGGCTTAAGAACATCATGATGAGGCAAATAGAAATTGCGCGAATTAGTAGGGAGGACTTGCGTCATGTGACCCATGTCTAGATACTCCTGAATTACGGAGTCGTACTGCTCTTTTAATAAGGCATTTCTCAGGAATTGAGCAAGAGCAGTGGCCCTGGAATGTCCTAGATCCATGTGGCTAGGATCTTGAAAAGGACCATATATCGGCCACTTGGCGTGCGCTTGGTCGTTTTGATGAAATTTGTCTCACAGACAATGTCGGACTCTTTCGACGGACTTGCCGGAAGGAGCTCTACCTCCAAAAATTTGGAGAGAAGTTCATCAAGCGGTGGGGTTCTGTTGGCGGACAGTCGAACAGAAAAGGACGAAATGGTTTTTGGTTGGGCTCCTGTAACCGGACCGGTAAGGACCCATCCAAATATGGTCTCTTGACCAAGCAATGTTCCAGAGACATTGGGGGAGAGCCGCCGAGAAGAATGGACGGAAGGATGTCAGCGCCTAGGAGCACATCGATCTGCGAACTCTCAAAGAACTTGGGGTCGGCCAATTGTATATTTGGCAAATTGTCGAGAATGGTTTGTGGAATTTTGCTAGAGGGCAGATTTCCTGCCAAATGAACATACGCTGACGCCTCAATCTGAAATTCCTCGGAAATTGGGGAGCCAATTTTAAAATGGCAGAACTTGCGGGGCTGGGCCGCAACAGCTTGAGTCAGCCCAGAGACTTGTGCTTGGACAGGTGAATATGGAATCCGTAATCGTCGGAAAAATCTTTCCGAGGTAAGTGTTGCCTCTGATCCGGAGTCGATCAGAGCGCGGGCTGCATATTTGTCGCCGAGATGGCAGACATGGATGATAGCCGTACTTAGCAGAACACCTTGTGTGTTGACTGCAAGGTAATTTTGAACCTTGGAAATTGAGGATTCAGTGGACTGTAGACTTGGAGTTGTGACTGTGGGGCTTGGAGTTGCCGCTATCGGGGTCTGGTTGGCTCGATGGAGTAATGAGTGATGTCGACCCTTACAGGTAAAACAACTATGCGCGCTTGTGCATTCGTGCAAAGCAATTTAAGCAAAGCTTCTGTTGCTTTATATGGGACACCCTGTCGTTGACGATCATTTGTAAAAAGCGTGGACACAAACGAATAGGGTACAGGCTCCGCCTGTAAATTGACCATATCATTCTAATTTGTACGCTCAGCTGGCTCTTGGCAATAGGATGTAATATGTAATGTAATAAAATGTAAATTTGTCTGTAAGACAAATTTTATAATAAAAAAGGAAAAAACATGCAAGAAAAAAAAAACAAAGTGGGCTGGCGTACGTAGTATGTATATTTGAGTATGTACGCTCAGCCGGATCTTGGACACAAGGTAATATATAAATGTAATATATATATATACATATTATAAAAACAAAAATATAATATACAATGTGAACCAAATAATACTATAATAATAGTATAAGAAAACTGCATATGAATCTACATATATAAATGTACATATGCTGTGTATGGCCTTCACCCAGCTGTGCAAAAGCTGCACCTGTCAGTGCAAATTAGTGAAATATGTATGTATATTTATTTGCACAACAAGTGAAGACCACACATTAAGGCAATTAAATGTGAATAGGAAACAAAAGAAAATAAGGTCGTAATATATTGAGCCACGTGTTTTTGAAGCAGACAAGTCCATGGAAGGCCAAGTATATGGCGGAACGGGAAAGAAGGATATGAAGAAAATAAGGAAAAAAATGATTATACTTATCTTGCTATTTTTTTCAACTAAACGCACTAGTTGCCCCTTTGTTCCTTTTCGCGTTCCGCGGATCAACTTTGAAATATATATATATATATATATATATATATATATATATATATATAGCGATATATATATATAATATATAATATAATATATATAATTAACAAAAAAAATGGAGACAGAGTTGGCGAATAAAAAGGAAAAACAAAACGAGCTCCGGCTCGAAGGACGAAATGTTGTGGTGGGCAAGTTAAGTAATTTCACAATGAGACCACGGTTTTAGTTATTTATTATAAATTACTTTATTAACTATAAAGCGAGATTGAGGGGGTAGAATTGTAGGTTTATGCAATTAGACACGGAAGACTCTATTGAAAAAGGGCTGTCATAAGTCGAGCTCTCAGAGCCTCGACTTCATGACAGTGGAGACTTCCCGGAGAGTGGAGAGCTTTGGGAAGTTGAGCGCGTTTTTGAGGGAGCACAATGAGTGTTTTTCGACGGAATGGAATGTGTCGAAATGCGCTCACCTCAACAATAACAAAATAAAAAAATTGATAATCGAAAATGTGATGCCCGCGAAATTTGAACCTTACACCTTACTTTTTGAACACACCTCGTACATATGTACATACTCACATACATTTCAAGCATAAACAATTACCAAGAACGTGCGAGCAATCGCAGCCTGCAATTACATTTCAAACATAAACAGCCAGCAGCAACATTCTCGTTCTACTCGTACGCTTTATAATAAATATTTAGTTCTAGCTTTGTAAGCAAGCAGCACAGTCGTTTTGTTTACTAACTTCTATCCGGCATTATTATAGTTATTTCCAGCATTGTTATTCCTAGTAGTCTTTATTTCGTTGGGCACTGACTATTATTATCCATATGCCTTCTGCACTTATCGTTCTAATTTCCTTGTAAGCTGAGGTGACTGAACAGGTGACAGTGGTTGTGGAAATTAAAAAAATTTACAATCTTGATAAAAACAATGTGTGCAAATAAAATAAACAAGGTAAGCGGAATCAAATTGTGATTGCCATGCGACCGTATACCGTATGTGTACATCAAACGCTGATAGTGCACCGGAATCGTTTGTGCGGGACAATTATACTAACAAGTTGCTGTGTGTGATGAGCGTATATGTGTACATCAATTGCTGATGGAGCACCGGGATCGTTTCTATTATCAACTTGCATGCAAATTTATTGTGAAATATATAAACAAGAATACTATGAAAACTGAATGCAAAAGTAAAACATGCATAAAGAAAAAATAAAATAAAAAACAATATACAATCTAACTACTTAACGTCTATTGTTGTTACATGTTCACTAACCTCTAAAGTATACTCTATTGAATATTTACTAAGTCACATACATTACAATATTACAGTTGAAGTCGATAACATCCATAAAAAAATCAACAAGTTAAAGGAAACAAAGAAAAGAGAAAAGAATACATAAGACATGTATATTATATGTACAGTGGCGAGCATCAGTGGATATATGTTTACTATTTTTGAGCATTTATTCACATACATTACAATATTACAGTTGAAGTCGATAACATCCATAAAAAAATCAACAAGTTAAAGGAAACAAAGAAAAGAGGAAAGAATACATAATACATGTATATTATATATACAGTGGCGAGCACAAGTGGATACATGTTTACTACTTTTGAGCATTTATTCCTGTAAAATCTGTTAAAATGCATCGATCAATGTGATTTTTTCTTTATTCTACTCTTTATTATTATTTGAATGTAGAAATATAATTTTTAGTTATTGTTGGAAATTAAGTACAGACATGTGGTTGGTTTGGCAGATCGTTACCGACTATATTCGTTTTATTTAAGAATATAAGTTACAATAATAAAGCTAAAGAGAGAGAACTTCAATTTAATCTCTCTCTGAGTATAAGAGTACATATTTAGAGGATACAGAAATACAGTGCTGCCATATAGTTATATTTAGATTACAATTTCAACACTTTTGCTTAATATAAATATAAGTATTTCTTCAAAAAGGAACAATTTCATTTCATTTAAGACTGAAAAAGATCTGAAAGCCACAGTGCCTTTTACTTATTAAGTAATGTTAATCTCTATAAGAGCTTAATGTAGCAGATCTTTTTACTAAATGTTTAAATAAGCAAAAGCATTGTAGTTTTGTAGATCTTCTAAAGCTTTTATAAGACAAAAATTTTTTGAATAAGAAAAAGCACTGTGGCTTTCAGATCTATTTAAGTTTAAATGAAATGAAATTGTTCCTTTTTGAAGAAATACTTATATTTATATTAAGCAAAAGTGTTGAAATTGTAATCTAAATATAACTATATGGCAGCACTGTATTTCTGTATCCTCTAAATATGTACTCTTATACTCAGAGAGAGATTAAATTGAAGTTCTCTCTCTTTAGCTTTATTATTGTAACTTATATTCTTAAATAAAACGAATATAGTCGGTAACGATCTGCCAAACCAACCACATGTCTGTACTTAATTTCCAACAATAACTAAAAATTATATTTCTACATTCAAATAATAATAAAGAGTAGAATAAAGAAAAAATCACATTGATCGATGCATTTTAACAGATTTTACAGGAATAAATGCTCAAAAGTAGTAAACATGTATCCACTTGTGCTCGCCACTGTATATATAATATACATGTATTATGTATTCTTTCCTCTTTTCTTTGTTTCCTTTAACTTGTTGATTTTTTTATGGATGTTATCGACTTCAACTGTAATATTGTAATGTATGTGAATAAATGCTCAAAAGTAGTAAACATATATCCACTGATGCTCGCCACTGTACATATAATATACATGTCTTATGTATTCTTTTCTCTTTTCTTTGTTTCCTTTAACTTGTTGATTTTTTTATGGATGTTATCGACTTCAACTGTAATATTGTAATGTATGTGACTTAGTAAATATTCAATAGAGTATACTTTAGAGGTTAGTGAACATGTAACAACAATAGACGTTAAGTAGTTAGATTGTATATTGTTTTTTATTTTTTATTTTATTTTTTCTTTATGCATGTTTTATTTTTGCATTCAGTTTTCATAGTATTCTTGTTTATATATTTCACAATAAATTTGCATGCAAGTTGATAATAGAAACGATCCCGGTGCTCCATCAGCAATTGATGTACACATGTACGTCTCATCACACACAGCAACTTGTTAGTATAATTGTCCCGCACAAACGATTCCGGTGTACTATCAGCGTTTGATGTACACATACGGTATACGGTCGCATGGCAATCACAATTTGATTCCGCTTACCTTGTTTATTTTATTTGCACACATTGTTTTTATCAAGATTGTAAATTTTTTTAATTTCCACAACCACTGTCACCTGTTCAGTCACCTCAGCTTACAAGGAAATTAGAACGATAAGTGCAGAAGGCATATGGATAATAATAGTCAGTGCCCAACGAAATAAAGACTACTAGGAATAACAATGCTGGAAATAACTATAATAATGCCGGATAGAAGTTAGTAAACAAAACGACTGTGCTGCTTGCTTACAAAGCTAGAACTAAATATTTATTATAAAGCGTACGAGTAGAACGAGAATGTTGCTGCTGGCTGTTTATGTTTGAAATGTAATTGCAGGCTGCGATTGCTCGCACGTTCTTGGTAATTGTTTATGCTTGAAATGTATGTGAGTATGTACATATGTACGAGGTGTGTTCAAAAAGTAAGGTGTAAGGTTCAAATTTCGCGGGCATCACATTTTCGATTATCAATTTTTTTATTTTGTTATTGTTGAGGTGAGCGCATTTCGACACTTTCCATTCCGTCGAACAACACTCAATGCGCTCTCTCAAAAACGCGCTCAACCTCCCAAAGCTCTCCACTCTCCGGGAAGTCTCCACTGTCATGAAGTCGAGGCTCTGAGAGCTCGACTTATGACAGCCCTTTTTCAATAGAGTTTTCTGTATTTAATTGCATAAACCTACAATTCTATCCCCTCAATCTCGCTTTATAGTTAATAAAGTAATTTATAATAAATAACTAAAACCGTGTTCTCATTGTGAAATAACTTAACATGCCCACCACAACATTTGGTCCTTCGAGCCGGAGCTCGTTTTGTTTTTCCTTTTTATTCGCCAACTCTGTCTCAATTTTTTTTTTTGTAATTATATATATACATATATATATCGCTATATATATATATATTTCAAAGTTAATCCGCAGAACGCGAAAAGGAACAAAGGGGCAACTAATGCGTTTAGTTGAAAAAAATAGCAAGATAAGTATAATCATTTTTTTCCTTATTTTCTTCATATCCTTCTTTCCCGTTCCGCCATATACTTGGCCTTCCATGGACTTGTCTGCTTCAAAAACACGTGGCTCAATATATTACGACCTTATTTTCTTTTGTTTCCTATTCACATTTAATTGCCTTAATGTGTGGTCTTCACTTGTTGTGCAAATAAATATACATACATATTTCACTAATTTGCACTGACAGGTGCAGCTTTTGCACAGCTGGGTGAAGACCATACACAGCATATGTACATTTATATATGTAGATTCATATGCAGTTTTCTTATACTATTATTATAGTATTATTTGGTTCACATTGTATATTATATTTTTGTTTTTATAATATGTATATATATATATTACATTTATATATTACCTTGTGTCCAAGATCCGGCTGAGCGTACATACTCAAATATACATACTACGTACGCCAGCCCACTTTGTTTTTTTTTTCTTGCATGTTTTTTCCTTTTTTATTATAAAATTTGTCTTACAGACAAATTTACATTTTATTACATTACATATTACATCCTATTGCCAAGAGCCAGCTGAGCGTACAAATTAGAATGATATGGTCAATTTACAGGCGGAGCCTGTACCCTATTCGTTTGTGTCCACGCTTTTTGCAAATGAGCGTCAACGACAGGGTGTCCCATATAAAGCAACAGAAGCTTTGCTTAAATTGCTTTGCACGAGGTCACATCCTGGCTGAATGCACAAGCGCGCATAGTTGTTTTACCTGTAAGGGTCGACATCACTCATTACTCCATCGAGCCAACCAGACCCCGATAGCGGCAACTCCAAGCCCCACAGTCACAACTCCAAGTCTACAGTCCACTGAATCCTCAATTCCCAAGGTTCAAAATTACCTTGCAGTCAACACACAAGGTGTTCTGCTAAGTACGGCTGTCATCCATGTCTGCCATCTCGGCGACAAATATGCAGCCCGCGCTCTGATCGACTCCGGATCAGAGGCAACAGAGGCAACATTTACCTCGGAAAGGCTTTTCCGGCGATTACGGATTCCGTATTCACCTGTCCAAGCGCAAGTCTCTGGGCTGACTCAAGCTGTTGCGGCCCAGCCCCGCAAGTTCTGCCATTTTAAAATTGGCTCCCCAATTTCCGAGGAATTTCAGATTGAGGCGTCAGCGTATGTTCATTTGGCAGGAAATCTGCCCTCTAGCAAAATTCCACAAACCATTCTCGACAATTTGCCAAATATACAATTGGCCGACCCCAAGTTCTTTGAGAGTTCGCAGATCGATGTGCTCCTAGGCGCTGACATCCTTCCGTCCATTCTTCTCGGCGGCTCTCCCCCAATGTCTCTGGAACATTGCTTGGTCAAGAGACCATATTTGGATGGGTCCTTACCGGTCCGGTTACAGGAGCCCAACCAAAAACCATTTCGTCCTTTTCTGTTCGACTGTCCGCCAACAGAACCCCACCGCTTGATGAACTTCTCTCCAAATTTTTGGAGGTAGAGCTCCTTCCGGCAAGTCCGTCGAAAGAGTCCGACATTGTGAGACAAATTTCATCAAAACGACCAAGCGCACGCCAAGTGGCCGATATATGGTCCTTTTCAAGATCCTAGCCACATGGATCTAGGACATTCCAGGGCCACTGCTCTTGCTCAATTCCTGAGAAATGCCTTATTAAAAGAGCAGTACGACTCCGTAATTCAGGAGTATCTAGACATGGGTCACATGACGCAAGTCCTCCCTACTAATTCGCGCAATTTCTATTTGCCTCATCATGATGTTCTTAAGCCTGACAGCACCACAACAAAGGTCCGTGTTGTGTTCAACGCGTCCAGCCCAACCTCCAACGGTAAGAGTCTAAATGACATCTTACACACTGGAACAGGCTGCCATATCCGCCATTGATGAGATCCGTTCAGCGCTCGAGAGCGCTGGATTCCCCGTAAGAAAGTGTTAAGGAAAATTCCAAGGGACCATTTTCTCTGTACCGATTTTTTAGAGATCGAAGGCATTCAATGGCAACCAAAAACAGACGTATTCTTCACCTCCAAGATGGCGTCCAAGTCATCATTCACAAAAAGGTAAGTTCTGTCCCAAATAGCCAAGCTGTTCGATCCAGCGGGCTGGCTTGCTCCTGTAGTCATATGGGCCAAGATTTTCATGCAGGAAATTTGTATGCCAAAACTCAGTTGGGACGATGCTTTACCAGCAGAACTCCTCCAACGCTGGCAAGAGTTCCTCCAAAATTATCCTGC
>JBAMBR010005853.1:0-78262 GCA_037044475.1 Zaprionus obscuricornis | reverse complement strand
CGGCAAAAATCAATTTTAAAGGCGAATTTAATAAAAATGCATTTATGCGCATTTTGTGGCAATTAAGTGCAGTAAATGTCGAGGCGAAACGATATGCCACATATTCATGTCGACTCTGCTTGCAACTGCAACTGCAACAGCAACAGCAACTGGAAGCTCTGCTGAATGCAATGCATGTTGCATTGTCGAAGTAATTAAGTTGATGTGAAAATGTTTGACGTGGTGCGAACACTACGAACACTCCAAACACTCGGAACACTCGGGAAAATTCAAAAAAAAAAAAGAAAAGAAGAAAAAACTCGGAACATTTGAAACACTCAAAGCAGGCAGCAGGCAATTAAATTGATGCATAGAGAGGAACAGGAAGCTTAACCCATGGAAACAGTTTTTCGGTTGCTGTTGCAGCATATGCGACAGATTTATGACAATAGTAGCACTAAGCTAATCTAAGGTCTTCGCATCAGCATCATCATCATCATCATCATCATCATTAATGTATGTTGCGGGGGAGAAGACATTAGAGCTAGCTCACCTGACAACATTGGCGACAAGCAACTGCCGAGTGCTGAATGGAGAGTGGCGACTCTAGTCGTAAATGAAATGAAAATGAAAAAAAAAAAGAAAGAAAAACTTTGAAATAAACATTTCAATTTGTTGCCACCGCTGAACATTGTGGTGTGAAGAACGTTTTTGCTGGCAGCATAATATTTATTTTTAGCTGCCCAAAAGTTGTTGCTGCTACTGCTGCTGCACCGTGTTGACTTCTACACTTTATTGTGCCATGTGACGAGAACATCTCGTGCCAATTGCAAGAGCAGGCTAAATGTGTCAAGTGAGCGGTGACTGATGTGGCAAGTAACAAGCAGACGCCACCACTGTCGCTGTATCATTGCAAGACTTCAAGAGCAAAACTTCAATACATACTATGTAGCATAACGGAGCGTAATAAGCTGTTGCATTAAAATCATTCAATGGAACTGTAGCAGCATACCGTTGTCAACCGTTGAGGAGTTGAGAGTTCAGCTTTCAACATAGGCAGCAGTCCTAGACAGCAACAGACTAGCAGCAGCAGCAATGGCAACACTTCAAATAGCATTCGTTGCTTTCATTGTTGCCAATTGTCTGAGCCTCCACTAAAGACTCTTTCAGTCACTGTTGCTGTCTCTGCTGCTGCTGCTGTCTTTGTCTTTCTCTTTGTCTCTGTCAATGTCTCCATGACAAAAGCTTGGCAATAATTTGTTTATGGACTGCACTCTCACAACCTTTCATACTGTCGCCTATAATTCTTTCACTGCCTCTCCCCCCCCCCTTTCCCCATCGCAACACATCGAAATACATTGCACGCGCAATGCTAATCTCCTTTTAATTAAAAGCAACGAGCAAAGATTTAAGCAGCTTTCACCCCTTCCATCCCTTTCGACTATTACGCCCTCAGACTTAACTCGACCTGACCCAACTAATTGCCATTTGTTTTCGCTGCTGGCTTCGAGTTAACTTGGCCAACATTTTTATTGTTTTGGTATAGTATGTGAAGGGAAGAGTAAAAAAGGCAGCGCAACCACATGAATGACATTTGTTTTAGGCCAAAAAAAATATATATAGTACATTTAACCACAAGACAAGGCCAATTGCCAATTGGCAGTCACAGCGACAGTTAAAGTGATAGAAAGAGACAAAACATATGTTGCCAGCCAATGACAGCAGTGACAGTAACAAGTAGAAGCAGCAGCTAAATTTAATTTTTGGCTAATTAACATACAAATACAAGATTAAGTTAGCCAAAAATAAAAAGAAAATAAAACACATGGCAAATAAAAAAAGCCAAAAAAAAAAAAATAAATTAATATTTATTCATTTTGTTTTTGCTGCCGTGATATAGTTGAATGTTGTGCAAATATTTATGTTTATTCACATACATGAATATATATGGTATATATGCATATAGTATCACATTTTATTTACTTATAAATTTAAACTTTTCAATATGTAGATTTAAGTGAAAAACATGTTACATAAATTCAAATGAATTTTTATTATTATTTTTATTTTTATTTTATTTTTTTTTTTGCTGGGTGTAGCTTATGTTCCATGGCTGCTTATATGCTGGCTGATCCCTGCTTTGTTTGCCAGTTTGCCTATAATTGATGACAATATATTACATGGAATCAATCAAGCTATAAAACAACAACAACAACAATAATAACAACTCTCAAAAAAAAAAACATAAACATGAATGCAAAGTTTTCAGCAGCTAGACGAAAATTTAATACGCTTTAAAAATCATTTTTTATTTAAACAAAAATTGAAATTTTTTTTTGAGTGATAATTTTTATGCTGCATATATGTATATGATATATCAAATAATCATAAAAAAAATATTAATAATAATAATAAAAATTAATTTATAAAATTTATAGAATCTGCTGCAGTTTCTGCACTGCAAACTCTTGAACATAATTAATATACCCTTTGCTAGAGTATATAAATAAAACAGAGTAAAAAAAAACTAGACGCATGTAAAATATGCCAAACATAATTAATTATAAAATGCATACAAAAAATGTATGGAAAATGCGTCTGACAAAATTGTGTATGATAATAATTTGTATGAGTAAAAAAGCGTAGAGCGGCAGGTAGAGGGGCAAAAGGTAAAGCAATAGGGGCAAAAAAAAATGAAGTACAGATAAATCAAAACTAATGGAGAGAAAGGCAGAGAGAGAAAGGTAAAGAGAGAGAGAGAGAGAGAGAGAGAGACTGTGACAACAATTATAAAAACAATGTTTTATTAAAAAATACCAGAACGCAAGGCAATGGCAACAAAGTAATATTATGAGTCGGACAGACAGACAGAAAAAGTAATATTCCAATAGGTGGGCGAAGGGATGTGTGAGAAAGTGAGAGACAGAGAGAGAGACAGAGACAGAGAGAGCGAGAGAGAGAGAGAAATGATAATGTTGTTGCTAACACATGTTTACAGCAGCAGCCAAGCGACCGCAGTGCAACAACAACAGCAGCAGCAGCAGCAACAGCTGCTGGCAGCCGACAAACGCTCTGGCAAGATTCGCTGCTGCTGTTGTTGCTGTTGCTGCTGTCGTTATACGGCTGTGTGCACATTTTAATCAATAAACAAATGTAAAAATATGACAAACAAATTAATTTACAAAAATACAACAAATACACAAAAGAAAGCAGCAGACAGACAGACAGATAGACAGACAGAGACAGGCAGACAGACAATGAGACAATAAGACAGACATTTGTTTGGGTGCATAAACAATGACAAAATATGATAAATGAAGCTGTACGTTGGCACAAACCAAATGACAATGAAACAGCAACAATAACAACAATAACAACAACAACAATAACAGCAACAACAACAACAATAGAAACAACAAAGTGAAGGGGAGCAAGCGAGCTAACTAAATATAGATTGAAACTTCACTGTTCTTCACCCTTGAAGTTGAAGTAGTCCTCGAGTAATTGTCACAAATTTTGCTCCCACACAAAATCGCCTAATAAAAATGTTGAGTATAGGAAATGATGTGTGTACTGCTGTCAATAGGCTTCCTCCCTCCCTCCCCCCTCTATTTCTATACTTTGTCTACTTCCCCATGCGACGACGACCCCTTCAATAGCTGCCGGAAGTGATTTCTGACTAAAATGCACGATTCGCGCTACCATAGTCAACGAGTTGTACGAGTTCTTTGCAGCACAGATAATCATCATCATATTGATGCTATGATTCACTGATAATCATAGTATTAGCTTTTGATTTTAGTGTGACAGCGGAATATATGTATGTAGCTACAGTTTGTTGTTATCATAGTTGATACAAAATACTTATATCACGGCTTAAATAATATTCATAATTTTCAGCATATAAATTTTAATTATATAAAAATTTTTTTTTTATTATTTATTTTCATTTAAAAAAAAAAAAAAAATTATTTTCAAAATTGATTGCCAGCTATAAATTATTTAAATGCTAAAAATTGCAAAATTTTTAATAATAATAAATAAAAATTATTTTTTTTTTTTTTTAAATTTATTTCTTAAAAATTAAATTTTATTTATTTTTTTTATTTCATAAAAATTATTTTTTTTTTTAAATTTATTTCTTAAAAATTAAATTTTATTTATTTTTTTTATTTCATAAAAATTATTATTTTTTTTTAAATTTATTTCTTAAAAATTAAATTTTATTTATTTATTTTTATTATGAAAAATAATTTTATTCATTTTTTTTTTAGCTTATTTTGCGCTTTATTTATTTGCTGCATATAAAAATAAAAATTGATAAATTTTGTGCTTAAATTTTTTGCAAGTCAATTAAAGAATTAATATTGCCAACAACAATGTTAAGCATTGTGATAGCAGATGCATGTGGCAAGTGGAAAAGAGATAATAGACAAGAGAAAGACAGCATATAAAGGGGTTAACAATGGCAACAACAACAACGATTGACAGTTTACGTTTCAGTTGGCATTGCAATACGAAACGCAGCAGAAAAAGAGACGCGAATGCGAATGCGAACGTCAGCGTCAACGTGCAAGCTTAAAGGATTTGAAAATGTGCAGCGAGAGAAACAGAATTGTGTGGAGTATCGGAACAGTATTGGATAATTAAGCAAGCGCAGGATGCAATAAATAATGAAACGAGCAAATAGCGAAATCTATTGATGGCAATAATTAGTGCATTTTGTGCATTCATTGTTCTTATTGTTGCTGTTGTTGTTGCTGTAATTGCAATTGCTATACGCATATTCAATTAGTCTAGTAATCTCTGCACAAATATTCGACTAGTAGATACCTGGTAGTTATAGATAATAATATATATACAAGTGATTTGTAGATAAATATAAAAATCAAAAGAGAAATTATTTTTTATCAGCGCGCGTTTTACACTAAATGTCCAAGCACATGCATAAATCAAGCAAAAGCAAAAGGTGCTCACTGCGCGCTGCACTTGCAATTGTTTCGTTTGTTTATTGTAAATAATTTATTTGAAACTTATTACGCTTAACAGCATGCAATAAAATAAATATATACAAAAACATACATGACATATATACATACATACATATATACTTACATCGTTATGTGTTTAAGCATTTTGTTGCTTTACGCTGCTTTGTCAACAACTAATTGAAATGTTATATCTTCTATCTCTTTTTAGCTGATTGCAGGCAGAGGCTCATTAAGGAAAGCATTCTCTCTGCTGCACAATGCAAGTGCAACTGAACCTGTGTATGTGTGTGTGTCTAGAAGTTGCAGCAATTAGGCGCAAGGCACTAAAAACGCGTATAAATGTCAAGTGAAAAAAAAAAGAAAAAACATTTTCACAGAAAAGCGAAAAATCTAACGAGCAACGCAAAGCCAAACAAAACGATACATAGAACTTTCCAGGCAACATTTTTAATATATATGCAGTTTGGCAACATGTTGCGAAGCATACAACATGTTGATAACGTTAGCAACATTTTAAAATTATTGCTACTGAGCAGAGACATCAACACATCGCATGACGACTTCGTGCTTATTTAGTCGTGTTCGTATCTCTGTCGGCTACGTTACTGTCTCTGCTGGTGCGTGACTCGCGCGCTGTTGTTGTTTCACCTCTGCTGCGAAAGCGACATCGACATCGACAGCGAAGAAGCGCAATGACGTATTAAATGTGAAAATAAAACGACGAGCAAAACGTGCAAAAGAAACGATAAGAAACACACATACAACAACAACAGCAATAAGATAAAACTTGAGTTGAAGATAAAATCAAAATTGAAAATAAAGAAACAATACATTGAAAATAAATATAAACAGAGACAGCAAGAGTGAGTGAGAGAGAGAGAGAGCAAGACAGATGCATTTGTATACAATTATTTAACAGAAAAAAAAAATCTAAAAATAATTTAAAAAAAAATTAAACAAAAAGCAAAATAAATTAATGATAATTAATTGTAGTAAATTTAATCAAGTGTTAATTGAATTTGAATTATTAATGCAAAAAAAAAAACTGACTGAAAGTTTGCCAACAAACAACAAATGATGCTACTGCAAGCAAATGTGGCAAGTGATTAATAGTGCGCCGCTGTCTTCTTCTTCTTCAACTTCATCTTCTTCTTCTTTCCGAATGTGTGTATGTTGTTCTTGCAGCCTAAGTACAAAATATACCACAATACTTTAGTGACGCAGTGACAAATCCGGGTAAATCTGGCACTCGGCGTGCGAAATAAATTTACTTGAAGAAAGAAGCAAACAACAACAACAGCAGCAGTAGCAGTAGCAGCAGCAACTCGTTGCAGCTCATCCTTGCAGCTCAATTAATTAAAAACTTAATTAATGTCAGGCAGCAAGTACGAAGTGGCGTCAAAGACAAACGCTTGCAAAGTGTTCAAAAAACGCGACCCGTTACCGCTGCCGCTAACGTTGCCATTGCCTCTGCTGTTAGCGCAGACAATGTGGCAGACACTATCAACGTCATTCACATCACTCACAATGCTCTCGACAGTATTCACACAGACGTCAGGCTGCAAGTGTCGCATCTGGTCAAAACAAAGTCGCAACATTAGCGACAACAACACGGAAGTGCAACGCCAATGCCGCTGCCATACACGCTGCCATAGTTATAGCCATAGCCATAGACATAGCCATAGTAAGAGTCAGTGTAACGGCAATGTGCCCAAAATGCTGCCATCAAAAGCATCAAATGCAGACTCCAGCATGACGATGACAACAGCAACAGCAACGACAACAAAGACAACGACATGCACGCGTAGGTGTCGCTGCTTCAGGCGCAACATCAACAACATTAACAACAGCAAGAACAACATCAACAACAAGTGCAGCTACAACATCTATAAAGCCAACATGCTGCACTATCTTCTATTGCTGTGCATTTTTTGCGGTAAGTACGATTTACGTAGTCCAAGAACAACAACAACAACAACAAACAACAACAATAACAAGCAATGAACTTGAGTGACTTTTAGCAAAATGCGCTTAAATGTCTCTGATTTAGTGGACCACAAAAAGTCCTGGCTGGCATTCCCATAGTCAGCCACACACACACACACACACATAGTCAAGTGATATGGGAATGCCACATGAAAAAGAACAAGAAGAAGAGATGAAGAGAAAAAAAAAACATTGCAGCTTTAGATCTGCGGTAACTCACAAAAAAAAAAAAAAGAAATAAAAAAAAATTAAAACGAAAACGAAAAAAAACTCACAGCACAAATCAAGATGAATTTCTGTGCATTTTTGTACAGATTTTTTTTCCTTCTTATTTATTTATTTTTTTTTTTTGCAGCCTTAGCAAAAAACAGCAGACATATAGATATAGCTACACATACGTGTACAGAGAATGGACAGACAGAGAGACAGACAAGCAGACAGACAGACAGGACGAGACATGGCAGAGCAGCTCCAAATAAATGAAAATACGCGCTAGCTACTGCCGGTCTCACACGCTCGTTCAATACACAGCTACCTCTCTGTCTCTCTCCCTCTCTGTCTCTCTCCCTCTCTGTCTCTCTTCCTCTCTGTCTCTCCCTCTCTCTCTCTCACACTCACATTTTGGTTGAGGCTACAGCTTAAGCGATATATAAAAAAAAAATACTCTAAGCAGTTGCTCAACTTGTTGTTACCCTGCATATGCAGCAATTTGTGATTTGACATGATGAATTATGCGCAGAAAAATTTATAATTATATGAAAATTTGGGCAAATATTTATAGAATAATTTTTATTTATGTAGAATATTTAATTTTATTTAGAATTTGATTATAAAAATTTATATTTATTTATATAAAATATTTATTTAAATAATAATATTTGAAACTCATTAGAAAAATAATTTTATTTGCACTAGAAATTTATTTGTATAAAATATTTAATTATTTAGAAAATTAGAAATTTTTGCCCAGTACGAGATGAACATTTATTATATATAGAATATTTATTATATATATTTATATAAAATATTTATTTAAATATTTAATTATAAACTCATTAGACTTAAAATTTGATTTTGCACTAGAAATTGTTTTATATAAAATATTTAATTATTTAGAAAATTAGAAACTGCATTTTATTTTCCAGTACTGAATGAAAGAAACATTTATTTATATAAAATATTTATTATATATATTTATATAAAATATTTATTTAAATAATAAATGAAAAACTCATTAGATTTAAAATTTGATTTTTCACCAGAAATTGTTTTATATAAAATATTTAATTATTTAGAAAATTAGAAACTGCATTTTATTTTCCAGTACTGAATAAAAGAAACATTTATTTATATAAAATATTTATTATACATATTTATATAAAATATTTATTTAAATAATTAATTAGAAGCTCATTAGACTCAAAATATGTTTTTGCACTAGAAATTGTTTTATATAAAATATTTAATTATTTAGAAAATTAGAAACTGCATTTTATTTTCCAGTACTGAATAAAAGAAACATTTATTTATATAAAATATTTATTATATATGGATATTTATATAAAATATTTATTTAAATAATAAATTAGAAATTCATTAAAAATTAAATTTAATTTGCCGAAAAAATTTTTTAATATAAAATATTTATTTATATATATTTATAGAGCAATTATTTATTTTTTTATAAAAATATAATAATAAAATTTATTTGCAAAATATGTTAAAAATAATTATACATGCAGCAACCTTTTCAACTGCTGCATAGCAGGGTAACGTTAAATGGCAAAACATGTGAATGCAATGCATTTAAAAGTAGAGAGCAGCAAAAAAAAAAAAAAACAGCAGCAGCAGCATTAAGATTGAAGGGCAGTGCAATTGTAAAGGATAGAAAGAGAAAGCAGCTGTAATACAAATTGACTAGTGTTTTTATATATATTTTTTTTATTTTTTTTTTCTTTGCCAAGTTAAACGTTGTAGTTTTTACTTTTTTTTCTTCTTTTTTTTTATACAATTTACTTTTGAGCATTCAATAATTGTGCTTGATGTTGTTGCTATTTTTGTAGTTCGTATAGTTCAATCGTTGGCAGCTGTAGTAGCTTCGGTTACCACTTAAGACTGATATTAAGTCTAGCGCAGAAAAGAATGCAACACAAAAAAAAAACAAAAACAAATGTGGCAGCAGTGTGTGTTGCATGTTGCATGTGGTATGTGCGGCTATTGTCTATCTGTTGTAGTAACGCTTTGATTATTCCGTATTGAAATTGATGCTGCAATCTATTATGCAGTAAAACAAAGCAACAGCAGCAGCAGCAGTGGCAGAATTGATGTCGATTTCATTTTGGTGGCAAGAGTAATAGCTGGCCACCAAAAAAAATGTTGTATGTACTTTAGCTTTAAAGCCAAGTTTTAGCCAAGCAAGTTTAAGCTGTGGAAATGAAAATGTTGTGGAATAAATTGAAATCAATTTAGTTAAGCTTAAGCAGACATTGCCCCAAGAGATACTATTGCCCCTTCCCCACCCCCCTCCCCTCACCACCAACTACTACTGCCAGCAGTCACTCAACTAATCAGGATAAATAAATATTTATAATTAATTTAAAATATAAACATGAAACGCAACGCAAACGCAAACGCAATGCGGCCGCAATTAATTTTCAACAGCAGTTATGGTTGTGCAAGGGGGGGGAGGTGCAGGGGATGACAGCAAAAATTCATTCACGCCAAGGCCAAAAAATGAAACTGTAGTCCTTTGCTTGTAGATTACGTATACGCAACGTTGCTCAATGTTAAATGTTGAGTGGCGAGTGGCGAGTCGCGACGTTCGTTTACGCTTTTTGATAACGTTCTCAACACGAACTTGAAGGCATATGAATAAATGAATGAACGCATGAATAAGCAATCAACTTTAATGACCAACACAGCCACAGCCACAGCTACAGCTACAGTCAGAGCTATGAGACACTCGCTAAAGAAAGTAAAAAAGGGGCAACATTTGCGAAATTAAGCAAAATGTATGCGTAGCGTTAAAGGTGAAAGCGCAGCAGCCGTTCAAGTTATAGCAGCACAAAGCAAAGCACTGTGGGTCAAGTTGCCGGGTTACCAGGTTGCCAATTGTTGAGTGGAATGATGCGCTGCTAATGAGTCAAGGCAGCATAGACAACAGACAGCAAGCAGCAAGCAGCAGGCAGCAGACAGTAGACAGCAGGCAGCAGGTGTAGCAATGTATGTGGCAAATGCCTCACTAACTGGTCGACTGGTAGATGGGTCGACAGATCGACGCTGCCTGCCAGGCATTGTGCTTAATGAACTGCAATCAATGGCGCCAGTCGATAAGCAAACGAAAAACGACTGATTGTGCGTGCAACATGAGGCTGACCACAAATGTGCCCTGATAGAAGTTTATACTACATATACACATACATATATAGGTAAACCAATACACACACATACAGAGAGAGAGAGACAGGCATCCCAAGTGATTTATACAGCGATTGGTTGAGTTCAGTTTTGGTTTTGCCCATTAATTACGTACATTTTGTTGAAATTTATTTACGCGCACAGTTCGATACAGTAAATGATTTTCACACACACACAAATAACAAAAACAACAACGAAACAAAAAAAAATAATAATTAAATATAGAGAGAGAGAGAGAGAGAGAGAGAGAGAGAGAAAAAGAACACGCTCAACATTTAATTACAAAGTTTATTTGTGGCTCATTTCGCATTAATCTGTCAGCCTGCGATAAAAATCATCGACATACATCGACAAATACTTTTCAACACTTTAATTAAATTTAGCATAAACAATCGATTTAACTTAAGTCAATCACATATCAATTTATATAAAATACATATAATATATAACTGAACAATAGGAAACAATTTTATACGCATAACTTCAATCGATTGACATTAAATACAAATTTTAATGAAAGCAAAAAAAATTCAAAACTGTCAAACTGCAACTGTAGTCACATAAGAAAAACTCAATGATATATATATATATATATATATATATATATATATATATATTCATTTTTATATTTATTGGCAGCAAACACACACACACACACATACACACAGACACACGCATATTGATATATATATGTGACATGCCACATGCCGCTTCTGCAGCTGTTACAACAGTTCGTGTCCTTTGACAAGCATTTTGATGACTATTTGACGAATGCAAAAAATAAATATGACAAGCTTAAAAAAAAAATAAATTTTCAACATGCCGACAATTGCATGCTCTGTCAATTTGATCAATTTTTCATCATTCCATGACAATTTACAGCAGCTTAGCAGCTGTAGAAATATTCTCTTACTGTACGTCTTGAACTTGTAGAACTGAAACAGACAAAAAAGACAGACAGCAACAGAAAGCTAAAAGATCAGACAGCAAGACAAACAGACAGACAATCAGTCAAAGTTCGTTCAACTTCTTACTGCTGCCAGCTGATCAAAAATCTATAGTCTACTTTTTAGCGCAAAGAAAATGACGCTGCGCAAAATTCATTTACTCTTGCAAGCGTATAAAGCGTATAAAAATTCAACGTTTTACTCATTTTCTATAAAAACAAAAAATGAAAAAAAAGAAAATATATGAGCTGAAAATAAAAATTTTAAATAAGCGCTGAAAAAAAAAATAGAAAGAGAAAGTCAAAGTAGCAGAAGATAGAGATGGAGAGAAAAATGAATGAGAATGAGGAAGAGGAAGAGAATTTTTATTGGATTTTGCCATTGTGCTTAAGCAAATAAAATTTGATATTTCTCCAATGCAAATGTTGACGAAATAAAGCGTTGCTCTATGACAATATAATGCTGCTTTATTTTATTTTATTTTATTTTTTTTTCTATATAGTTAAACTATCATCAGCTATGCGGACAATGATAAAATTTCATAGCTTTTGCCAAAAGAAAAGAAATATTATTATATATTATTAATATGATAAGGGAAAAGAGAAAGAGAAAGAGAGATGGGAAATAAGAGAATGAATATGTGTAAGTGAGTCAGCTTACTATTGACACTATCGTAGGCAAACAGCATTCAAACATTTTGCACTCATAAAACTGAACACTTTGCCAGCTACATAGAATAGAGCTTCAACTTTTTCAAACAAATTTGAGTATATTAAAATAACGTAAAAGCCATTATATACACAATGACAGACAGAGAGAGAGAGAGAGAGAGAGTGAGAGGGAGAAAGAGCTGTTAGAATTAGCAATAAATGTTGACCAAAAATGTTAGTTGAATAGTCAAGTTGCTGTAGAACGCATAAAAACAATAAAAACTTTTCAACATTTCAATTCATAATTCAACACATAATTATATCTAGCTGTCTTACTCACACTCGCACGCTCTCTCTCTCTCTCTCTCTCTCTCTCTGTGTGTGTGTCTAACGCTTAGAGTACTTTGTTCAGTGGTCAGTCGAAAATGTGTCATCAACTTTTCAAAAACTGTTACAGCGCCAATTTGTCCACAAAAACGTTGAGTCTATCCACTGAGCACTGCTGCTGACTCTTCTCTCGCTCTTTCTCACTCTCTCTTTATCTCTCTTTCTTTCTCACACATATACAGTCAACAATTTGAAATGAGATTTCAACTCAAATTCCGCTGTTCACAAATTATGCAAACATTTTGCAGGCACAGCTACAACAACAGCAGCAGCAGCAGCAGCAGCAGCAGCAGCAGATACAAATGTAGATATAGCCAGAGCTTACTATATGCAAATATATATATATACTATATATTATTTGTGATGCTTATGCATTATGCTAAATAATTGCACAAATACTTCATAGGGGCGTCAGAGAAACTGGGCAAGTGGGCGTAGGGACGTAGGGGCGTGCTGGGCATGCTGGCCAAAAAGTTGATGGACATTTTTGTAATTTGCGTTAGAGTAAAAATATTGCGTTAATTATCACAGAATGCTGTCCAAATTTATTACAGCCGCTAGGCAAAACTCAACTGTATAACTGTCTCTCTCTTTCTCTTTCTCTCTCTCTTTATCTGTCTGTCTGTCTGTCTGTTTGTATATGTTTGCGTATGTTCAAGTCCACAATTTAATTTTCGTGAATCTTGTTTATATTTGAGCACGCGTAATTACATGAAGAATTCATGTGTAACAAATTTTTTTTTTTTTTTGTTATTGTTAGCCGACAATTTTTTGTACGTAATTTCAAGCCCAAGAATATTCAATGAGCAAGGAGTTTGTTTTTTTTTTTTTTTTTTTTAAAGAGCTAAAATTGAAATTTAAACTTAAAATGAAATTAAAACTTGATGCAGCAGCAGCAGCAGCAGCATAAACTGAATCTCAACAATTTTTATGCTCATAGACAATAAGTTTACAGAAGTTTAAGTGACAGCAGCAGGTTTACGTTTATAACATTGCACGCTCGCTGACCATTGGCCATAAAGATATTAGCCATAAATTATTATAAAGTGAACTGAAGTTCAACTCACTGCAAAACTTGCACTAGACACTTCACTATGCGACAGTCTCACTTTACTTCCACCACATGCAACGCTTTTCCATTATGCCAGCTAAATCCATTGGCTCAGCTACAGCAAGCAGCCAACGCAGTAACTTTCTCTCTCTCGCTCTTTGTCTCTCTGCCTGTTGAGTGCTTGCTGGCTAGCTGGCTGCTGCACATTGTCATATTATTATTGAATGCATGATATATTGAACGTAAAGTCAATAAACATACTATGCTCAGCAGCTGCGACCTTTCGCTGACTGAATGGCAAGCGAATCTTATGCTAGATGATAGTGAGCTACTATTTATACCTGCTGCTTAATATTGACAAGCTACTAAATGCTATAAAATTCTAGCTAAGAACTATTATAGTCTATAGACTGTTGGGGAACAACAAATCCTTAGCTCCATATGCTGTATATATGTGCGATATTCGAATCTCAGCAAAAGCTACCCCAAAAAAATAACGAAGATGAAGATGAAGAATAAGCAGAAGAAGAAGTAGAGAAGAAGAGAAAAAATCACAAACATACAAACTGCAGGGCCATAAAGCTAAGCCCGGCCTAATTTCTAAAAGTCTTTCACTGCAAAAGCAAAACATTGTCGTTGCTGGCGCGGCACAACAAATCTACAGCAAATAGGAAAGTGTAAGGAACAGGCAGCGGGTAGCGGGCAGCGGGTAGAAGTAACAACGACAACAGAGAATACAGTGAAACGGACTTGAGCCTATACCCGAAATATATAGGAAGTTGGAGATGAAGGCGGCCACACGAAATGAAAGCAGTCACTGGGGCCGGAAAACACACACACTGATGATATTGCGTTGCTATCAAGATTTCAGTTGAAAACAAAAGTAAAGCAACAACATCAACAACAACAGCAACAACAAAAATAAAAACAGAAAAAATAGAAAGAAAAATTCTTTTTTTTTTTGTTTCTTTTTTGTTGTCATATGCAAAGTCGAAGTTTGTATACACTGCTTGAAGAATTTTAATTGTAATTTGATTAAAAGTTAAATGAATAATAAAATAAATTAATTAATTAATTCAAGCTATAAATTATTAAACAAAGAAATTTATAGTTTTTCTATATAAATTGCATTGAAAATAATATCAAAAAAAAGATAAGTAAATAAATAATAAAAAAAATTAATTAGTTAAAATAAAACAAAATTAAATAAATAAATAAATGCAATTTAAATAAAAAAATTTAAAAATAATAAGAAAATCAATTAATTAAAAAAAAAATAAATAAAAATATAAATAAATAAAAAAATTAAATTTTAACAAAAATCAAAAATAAAATAAATAAGAAAACCAATTAATAAAAAATAAAAAAAAAATAATTAGCTAAAATGAAAAACAAAATTATATTAAAAAAAAATTAAATATAAAATAAATAACAAAAAAACAATTAATGAAAAGATATATATATAAAAAAAAACAATTAAAATAAAAAATATTGAATTCATAAAAATTAAAAAAAAAAATAAGAAAATCAATTAATTAAATAATAAATAAATTAAATTTTAACAAAAATCAAAAATAAAATAAATAAGAAAACCAATTAAATAAATAATAAAAAAAAATAATTAGTTAAAATGGAAAACAAAATTATATTAAAAAAAAATTATATATAAAATAAATAACAAAAAAATCAATTAATGAAAAAAAATATATATAAAAAAAAAAAATCAAAATAAAATAAAAAATATTGAATTAAAAAAAAATAAATAAGAAAATCAATTAATTAAAAAAAAATAAATATAATAAAAACTAAATTTAAAAAATAAAAAAATAATAAAAAATCAAATAATTAAAAAAAAATAAATAAATAATAAAAAAAATTAATCAGTTTAAATAAAAAAATAATAAAAAAATAATTACAATAAAAAGGCAAACAAAAAATTAAATAATAAAAAATCAATAAATTAAAAAAATAAAAAAAAATTAGCTAAAAAAAATTAAAAATAAAATAAATAAAAAGAAATTAATTAATAAGAAAAATAAATAAATAATGTACAACATAGAAAATATATAAATAACTATAAAAAATAAAGCAACAAAAAATATATAAAACAAATTTTGCAGCATGAACCTAACATTTTTGTAGTAGCTAAAATTAAAGTACAGTTAGTAAAACTCTAAGCTTACGCAGTGTAAGAGAAAATGTCTACAAAGAAAAGAAAAAAAAAAGGCAATATAAAGTTGTCTCGTAACAGGAAGAAGTAAAAGAAAAGGGGTGAAGCAATTGCTAGAGAGAATGAGAGAGCAAGAGACCAAAAGAGAGAGAGAGAGAGAGAGAGAGAGAGGGAGAAAAGAGTAAGTGTAGAAACAGAAAAAACAGGCAAAGAGGTTTACAACTTCTCGCAAGGCGGCTTAAACGATTTGCGAGTTTATGAAAAGCCAAACACACTTTGCACACAATCAGATCTTAAACCATGCATATGTGTTTCTATGTACATATGTGTCTGTGTGTGCCTGTGTGTGAGAGTGTGTAAAAGGCAAAAAAAAATTGTGTAAAACAAATGGAAAATTGCTTTTTGATGTAGTCAAGTCAGTTCAATCATTGGCGTTGCGTTGCGTTGCGTTTGCATCATCTTCGACGTCAACATTCTCATTGATTGTTGTTACAGCTGCTGCTAGCAGAGATAGTGCGAGAAAGAGATAGAGCGAAAGAGCTGACTGAAATTGTTAGTGGCAAGAATGTAGCACTTTAAGCTGCTGCTGCTGCTTGACTTTAAGTGCAGCAAGGCAGCCGAAATGTCTGCCACAAGGCACTTGCATATTGCAACGGCAGCAACAGCAGCAGCAACAGCAGCGGCTGCAGCAGTCACGTTATACAGAATCCATTGGCGAATCGCAGCATATTTTAATCCGTGCATTTTATGTGGGCCAATGCCTATGGTAAAGCATCACAACGATGACGTTGTTATGCTTGGCTATGGCTATGATGATGCCAAAGGTTTTGCCACGATGCTCAATACTCAATGTAGAGTGTACAGTGCACAGAGTCTACACAGTCTACACAGTCTACAGTCCACAAGAGTCCACAAGTCCTCGAGCGGACATACGTCGTATCAATATTGTTTTACGGCCCGCTGTCGAGTATGCAAATGTGGCCACGTAGTCAGCGCAGGCAGCCAGTGCAGCATGATAACAGGCAGCATAAGTTGAAACAGGAATTGAGCATGAAGAGCAGTATGTGTGTGTGAGTGTAAGTGTGACTGTGCAGGGTGATGCAAGGTGAAGTGCAATAGCTGGCAACTGTTGGCAATTTGTGGGTTTTACCTTTTGATGGGGGATGACAGTCGGGTCGGGTCGCCAGCAGCTATGCCTGCCTGTCTGCCGTCTGTTCGCCTATTCGCCTATCTGTCTGTCCGCCTGCTGTCTTTTATGGCATACTCAGTGCATGCAGGACGCTGCATCAATTTGAATAAATCTGATATCGTTGTCTACTGATTCACCTTACTTACTCTCTCTCTCCCTCTCTCTCTCTCTTCGTTTTATAGATGCAGCACAGGCAACATTACGCAATGTCAATCTACTAGTCGAACCACCAGCAGTGAGACGTGGACAGTCTGTGGCATTACGCTGCGAGTATGAACTGGACGGTGCTCCGCTCTATTCGATTAAGTTCTATCGCGGACAGTTGGAGTTTTATCGTTTTACGCCTGGTGAATATCCGCATACTAAGGTCTTTCAATATCCCGGTATCAAAGTGGACGTAAGTCGCATACCCAAAAATTCTTAAACTCTTCTGAAACTCTATTATTATTATTATTATTATTATTTGCAGGAGAGCAGCTCAAATGCAACACTTGTACTTATACGTAATGTTAGCTTTGGACTCTCTGGTAATTTCAGCTGTGAGGTAACCGCTGATGCACCGCTTTATTCCACAGCCACCGCCTATGCGCAGATGCAAGTTGTGGGTGAGTATCAGTAGGAAAAAAAATAGAAGAAAAAAAAAAACCTGTAAAATGGGATTAAAAGTCAGCGTAGAGACTCAACTTTGCCAGCGCCTGTCACGCCGTGTCTCATTAGTAAGCCTTGCCACACAAGAAGAAGAAGATGAAGAAGTAGAGCAACTTGCAACACAATGACAGCAGCCTCATCAGGATCAAGCGCATGTCCTTAGATGAGATTGCAGAGCTCAACTTCCCTTTTCCTCTCTTGCCTAACGCTACTTCCAACTCGCAAGCAATAGCAATTAAACAATGCAACTTTACATAGTCTTAGACTATAAGATACCCTGTAAATTGCTTTAAGCTCAAATTATGCAAATTTTATAAAAATTTTTGTTTTTCCTTTTGTTCTTAATGTTTATAGAATTCCCCGAGAAGCGACCACAATTATTCACGGAACATACACGCTATGAGCCTGGCGATGTGTTACGCGCCAATTGCAGCACGCCGCCATCAAGACCAAGAGCTGAGCTGCGCTTTACCATCAATCAAGTGCCGGTAAGTTGACTAAAACTACAAAAGAAACATCAGAAATGAGCAATAAGAAATGAGTAGTGAGAACAGTTAGCAGTGAGAACAGTTAGCAGTGAGAACAGTTAGCAGTGAGAACAGTTAGCAAGGAGAACAGTTAGCAGTGAGAACAGGTAGCAGTGAGAACAGTTAGCAGTGGGAACAGTTAGCAGTGAGAACAGTTAGCAGTGAGAACAGTTAGCAGTGAGAACAGTTAGCAGTGAAAACAGTTAGCAGTGAGAACAGTTAGCAGTGGGAACAGTTAGCAGTGAGAACAGTTAGCAGTGAGAACAGTTAGCAGTGGAAACAGTTAGCAGTGAGAACAGTTAGCAGTGAGAACAGTTAGCAGTGGGAACAGTTAGCAGTGAGAACAGTGAGTATAATATTGTGTTGTTAGCCAATGTAACGCATTGATGATACTCCTTGCAGTCTAAGACTATTGACAATAAGCTCAAGTGTTTGCATACCGAATGAGTGAAAGAGAGAGAGCGACACAGAGAGAGAGAGAGAGGGAGAAATTGTGTGTGGGAGAGTGGCCCTAATTAAACAGCTTTGGCTTGGTAAATGGGATCGTAAATCCTTTATAATTACATCAGCCATTTCCTTAGACTTAAGCTCATTTCAAACACATGTGATGAAGCTGTAGGCACTCAGCAGCCAAGCAGCAAGCTGGCTTCATGTAATTTCCAAGCCAAGAAAATTTGTCATTTATTTATGAATATGATGTAACTGAAATAAAATGATGCCATAAGCTCTGTATGAGAGCACAGCGCAACGCTGTTAGCTAACACTGAACCCTTTCACAGTCGTACTTAATTAAAATTTGTGGCTCTAACAAGAGACAGCAGCAGTAGCAGCAAAAGAGGCAAGAAGTGTCAGGCAAAACCTGCACACAGCACACAGAGAGAATTAAGTCAATAAACGCAGAAAAGGGTTTCGTGTTTTGATTTGATTGTGCGATTTGCCCCTTGTCATTTATCATTACGACAACAAACAACAACAACAAGAAAAAGCAGAGAGAGAAGAGAAGAAAAAGAAACGTTTTGGCAAAATGAAACACAAAAGGAAACAAGTCACTTTGGGTTACAGTCATATGCAGTCATATACCTACAGTCTGTACGGTCAGTTCTTGTATATAGTCGTTGCTAGCTATCATTAGTCATTTGGCGGCATTTTCATGTTTTTGCATCAATTTTAGCTAGCTGCCGCTAATCAGTTGCATAAATCAACTATGAAATGTGAAAATGTCTTGAACTATGTTCAGCTTACAGCACAGCTCAGCTAAGTTCAGCTCTGCTTTCTTCTTCTAGGGTCAGCTTATTTTTTTTTTTAAAAAAAAAATGAATAAGCAGCAGCAAATGGTTTTCATTTTCGTATCCCATTTTGACCGCAGGGCAATTCAACCTTTTTTTTTCTGCTGCTGCTGCTACTGCTCTCTTGTATTCTTTGTGTCGCATTCCTGTTATTAATCATAGCCACGACATAAAATAAATTACGTTAAAGTTCAACACTGAAATTGCCTGATCTGCTGCGGCCCCAGAGAGAGAGAGAGAGAGAGAGAGAGACAGAGACTCGAGCGATGTCTTCAAATGAATTTACGAGACAACACTTTTCAGTTGACACGCCCACACACATACACAAACAGACAAAATCCCAAAGAGCATTCGATGTGCCGACTGTCTGTCTGTCTGTCTCTCTGTCTTTTTCAGTCTATTTGTCTTTCTGTCTCTCTCTCTCTCTCTCTGTCTCTGTCTCTTTATACTGTGCTGGCTGCCAGGCAGAAAGAAAACTTATTAAACGCTTCATAAATTTTTATATTATGTCTACCCACATCATCAGACATAACGTGCACTGGCTTGTCCTGCCATTCGACCCCGCCCTCTTTCGACAGTGTGCCCACCGCACTTCCCTACACCCCTTCGCGCTATCCTTGTCTTCATCATCTCGTTCTGCTTGTCTTTCTCTCTCGCTCTCTCTCTCTCTCTGCATTTGTATGTCTTATCCAACCATTTTGTATCTGTCGCTAGCTGTTGTCTACTTTTCGGTATACAACACATACAAAAACAACAATAACAACGACAACATACACATACACACACATACACACGTATACATGAGCACATGCAGGCCATTGAGCATTTTATCTAGATGCCGTTTTGCTTCCTTCCACTTTCAGTCAACCAACTAATGACAAAAACCGAGACAAAAGTGCGCTATATTCTATATGTATTTGTGTGTGTGTGTGTGTGTCTGTGTGTGTGCGTAAGCAGTCCGTCCAACTTGCTTGTCTGTCTCGACGTGCCATATCAAATTTTATGTGTGTTGTGTTTATGTTAGCGCAGACAGCGGCTGCCTGAAATTTAGTTTCATATGACTGCAGAGTAAATGTTTTCTTGATATTGAATTATGATCTATAGTATAGTATAGTATAGTATAGTATAGTATAGTATAGTGTATAAAGCTACGCAGCATAACATTGACACTTTAAAGGCTCAGAGTAGTAGTTGTAGTAGTAGCTTGAGACTAGTTCAATGTGTGAGCTGCAACATCACATAAAAATACAAGAAAATCGAAATACTTAGATATTTGCCTAGAAAACTACAAAAACAACATGTGATACATCATTGAAAAGCTAGTTGATAAGACTAAAAAAATAGAGAGAAAAATAACTGAGTATTAAAGCTGAGCATGCTCGACGCTAAGTTGCTTAGTAAACATGTGCTAAAAAATGAATAAAAATAAAAAAAAAATTAAAAGAAAAAGAAAATAAAATAAAAATTTGCCTAAAAATTAAATTGAAAAATAAGAGCAAATTTTTTAGCAAATTTTTTAGCTAAATTTTACATTAGTTTATATTAAAAGTTCCACAAAATATAGTTCATTTAGCTTTAAAGAGGCGTGGCATAAATAAAAATAGAAGCTGCCTATCAGCTCATACAAAAAAAAATAAATTTGTAAGCTTTTAATTTTTTTATACACACTAAGATTGCAGAGTTCATAGAAACATAATCCCAGCCACATGATTATTAAATGTGAACAAGAAATATATATAAAACTTCACGGAGCTTACGCCTCTGACATAGATTACATAGTCTGACACACAGTCATCATTAGAGCTACTTCACCTGCTATGACTATCGGATATAGAAAATATATTAAATTTATTTGCTAAGTGAATTTCCAACTGCCAAAAAATAGAAAAAATTTAAAAAGTTTTTTCTTTTGCATGCGAAATGCAAAATATGATTTACTAGATAATTTATCATGAAATTATGACACAAAAACTTGAACAAATATAAATATAAAAAAAAAAATAAAAAAACAAATACAAATACATTTAAATAAGAAACTAAGGCAAAACAAATATGCCACATGTTGAACGCAACACATACACACACAAGCATAGACAAACAGACAGACAGAGACAGAGCACACTTAACGTCGAACAACAAACATAATTTGTTGAAAACTTTTTGTCATATTAATGGAGAAGTAACTGAAAATGAACATTTCTTGCTTTTCTTTTCTTTTCTTTGTTTTTTTTTTTTTTTGGGGCAGCATTTGAATCATGGGAATTAGTTTGGATTAAAGAACAATATAAGGGGGCTGGGTAGTGGCAGACAATAGACAAGAGAGACTGTGCTGCCTTAAACATTAGGATTTGGCTCTTCAAATCGATTTCATGATAAATTATTTATTCAGCATTAGGGCGAAAAAAATAAACTATGAAAAAAAAAAAGAAAAATCAAAGAAAGAAACAAAAAAAAAAAAAAATTGCAGCTTAAATTTTGCTGCTTTAACTGCGTAACTGTTGATTAATGAATCGATGAACAGATGTTACACAAGCAGCAACTAGACGAAGACAAAGTCAACGACAAAATCAATAAAAAAAAAATAAAACGAATAAATTTATTTTTTTTTTAAGTATTAATAATTTAAGTTAAATTAATGCATTAGTTTAAAGCATAAATAAAATTAAATTTCATTTGATTTTAGATTTTATGAGCCACAAATGAAAATGTTATTATTATATTTTCTATACGTCAGTTATTTCACTGCAAGCAAGGCAAAAAATTTATATGCAAAAATTTCTAGAAAATTAACATAATCCGTATACAAATTAGAAACAAACTAACATAATATATATATTAGTATATATAGTATATAGTATATATAGTTATGTCTGTTTAATATTAATAGCTAAGCATTGAAAATGAACTTAAGCAGGCCAAAAATTGAAGCAAGCAATAGATGTGCAAACATAAACATGTACAAATCAACAAAAACTTTTGCATTTTCTTATTGTTTTTGGCCTATGCGAATGTTTTGTTGTTGTTGTTGGCTGAAAAACAATTTGCTTGGAAAATGTTTACGCAAGCAAATGCCAAACATTCATTTAATTGCCCAACGTTGGCAAAAGAAGAATACATTAAGGGGAGTAGAGGGAGTAGGGGGAGTCGTCGGGACCTGTGTTGCTCTGGAGTTGGAATTGAAGTTAACCCCGCAGCTACCTGCTACTGTTATGGCAATCCTGCTGCTGTTGTGGCAATTGGAGGTCGCTGGGTAGGCGATGGGAGATATGGGAAGTAGTAGGTTTTGGGGTATAGCTTCCGATGCCCCATAAAGGTAAATCACAAGAAATATGAGGGTATTTACACTTTTGGGTCGCTGCGCTCTCAGCCACATGGTTAATTAAAGCGCTTGGCGTCTTAAGAGGTTCTCGTAAATTACGCGGTATTAAATTCACACTGCTATCCATGCTAGAAAGAGACAGCGATATATATATAGCGAGAATGTGAATGCGTGTATGTCTGTGTGTATGCTTGTGTGTGTGTTTGTGTGTGTGAGTGGGAACGAAAAACGAGTTAACTAAAAATGGCTTTTTATGTCGCTAAGAGAGAGAGAGAGAGAAGCGAGAGAGAGAGAGAAGCGAGAGAAGCGTATAACGTAGTGTGAGCAGCATATAGCCTGCGTCTTTTGCCAGCATGAAAATAAAAATAAAATTCAAATATAAAGTTAAGCCAAAAGAAAGAAGAAGAAAAATAAAATGTTCTGTTCTCTCTATCTCTCCCTCTCTCTCTCACTCTCGCTCAATATATGTATATAGCTATAGACGCTGATTGAGCGTGGGGCTGAGCTGAAGTGTTATTGTAAAAAAGGGTTAAAGGCGCGCAACACTAAACAACATGAACAACAACAACAGCAACAACATGAACAACAACAGCAACACGAACACAACAATAAAGCGATTTTGCTTTTTAATGTTATGGAAGTGTGCGCTGCTTAAGCATTGAGACAACGCTCGCACAGTAACGCAATACCTTGCCAATCGACTGCAAAAGAAAAGAAGAAAAAATCTTAAGTGTAGCGTATGCTGCAGTCGCATAAGACGCAATGCGTATTATCTGTTACATTTTTAGCTTGCTTTTGCCATTTGCCGTTTTTCCGTTTCCCGTTTTTCCGTTTCCCGTTTTGCTCAAAATGCTGACCCAAATTTTAAGGCAAAAGAAAGTTACCTTCAAACTGCTGCTATTGCTGCTGCTGTTGTTGCTGTTGTTATTGTTGTTGCTGCCATTTGGTTTGCACCTTTTTAAGGAGCACTAAACAGGGCAAAAATACATGCGTAAGTAAATGGCGCTCAAATGAGTTTGTAAGTGGAAATGAAATGCGTATTTATTGTATTTAAATTGTCAGCGGTTTAACTGAGCTTACAGCAACAGCAATAACAGCAACAGCAACAGCAATAACAGCAGCAACAGCAACAGCAATAAGAGCAACAGCAGCAACAGGACATGCAGCAAACGGAAATGCCAAAAAAAAAAAACAACAACAACAACAATCAGTTGTGAAAATGACGCCCTGCACTTCCGTTTCATACGCTAGCGTCATGCTACACATCAACAAATGGCCAACGAGTTGACAACTTTTTTTTTGCAAGCAGTGTAAAAGCACTTTTAGCTTTAGAAATGCGCCAAACGGAAATGATGTGCCACACAGCGCTGTGTGTGTGTGTGAGTGTGTGGCAACTGTGGCAAATGATGCAGAAAACTTTGCATAAGCAGATGAAAAGAATTCTGCATATGCAGACGCCGCCAAAAGCCAACGTCAAATGCCGATGCCTCAGAAAAAGAAAAATAGGATGTGGCATAGACTAAGCTGCATTTTGTTAAGTGTTACCGTTGCCGTTGTCGTTGCAGTTGCCGCTGCTGTTGCTGCTGCTGTTGCTGTTGCTGTCAGTGCGGAAATGAAATTTTAAATGCATATAACGCATATTCACTGCATGGTATGACAGGCCAGCAAGCCAAAGAGAGACTTCGAGAGAGACAGAGAGAGAGAGAGAGAGAGTAAGCGAGTTCGCAGTAACTCAAAGGAAAATTTAAACAGTTTACATAGCAGCAAATGGTAAATAAAAAAAAAATAAAACATGCAGCAGCAGCAGCTAGCAGCAGCAACAACGTGCAAACAAACAACCTTGAACAGTGCAGACACTCGCTATATACATTGTATGTTGGCGGCCAGTTTTTGCAGTGCCAGCCAACAAGGCGTATGAGTGTTGCATTGCTTGCTTGCTTGCTTGCTTGTTGCTGTTGCTTTTGTTGATACTGCTGTTGATGCAGCTATTGCTTTGGCTGCTTGAATGCTTGTGCAACATTGAAAAAAAACTGTTTTTAAAAGCAAAAGCGAGCAACATCAACAGCAGCAACAACAACAACAAAAAATATGACATAGCATGTCCGTTCATGCTCAGCATCCGCTTCCTTATACTGCACTCTATCTCTGTCTCTGTCTCTGTCTCACTCTCGCTCTTGCTTCCTCTCTCATTTTGTGCTGTTTTGCCATTGTCGTGCTTTATGCTCAGTCTTTGCTTGCCACATGCTTGTTATAGCGACCCCCGCACACACACACACATGCACGCAGACGACAAATTGTCATTCATATGCGACTGTAGTCTCGGCCAGTTATCGGACAAGCAAGTTTATATATTTTTGGGATACTTTTGGGAATATATACTATGTATTATACACTATACGCATACATACATACATTTGTATCTAGTTTTCGGCGTGTGGAAGCTGAAAGCAAAATCATTTTTATCTGCTCACATTCGCACTTGCAGTTGCACTCGACGGTCTCGACAGTCTCGCAGTCTCAGTCGCAGTTGCACTTGAACTCGAACTCCCCAGTGGTACTTGCACTCACACTTGCACTTGCACTTGCACAGTCGCCACTCATAGTCGCAGTCTATGAATAATTTAAAGCATACTTTTAGGAGGCAGACTCATTTCATATGCATATGACTGTGATTCTGATTGTGACTGTGATTGTGATTGTGATTGTGACTGTGACTCTGTGTATTATACAGACTTATGCCTAGGGAAGCAGAAGCTGCAGCAGCAGCAACTGTAGATGAATATGATATGAAATTTGTTGTACTCATGTTGATGGGCAATTGCAATTAATTGTATACTCGACAGGTGAGCACCGAGGAAACACAATATATTCGCACTGTTGACAACCTTATAGCATCGAGACTGAGCCTCAAACTTCAATTACAATCGGTGCACTTTGTGGCCAACGCTGCCGCTGCCGCTGCCACTGCCACTGCCGCCGCCAGTACAAACCTCAATGCTGGCGCTGGCAATATGCATGGACGTGCAGCAAATGGACAACAGCTGGCCATTGGACGAGGCGGACTTATGCTACGTTGTACAGCACAAATTGGTGATTTATATCAGGAGTATAAGGAAATCGAATTGGGAACGCCACAAAAGGATCCGGTACCAGCCAGAGGTAAGCAATAATAACAACAACAGCAACAACTGTAACAACAACAAATGCAATTAAAATTGGCTATTTCAGTTACACTTTCATCCGATTCTGGACTACGAAATTTCTTGGAAACATATTTCTATACATCAGCAGCTGGCAGAGAACGAGCTCATTTTGTAGGCATTTTTCTTTGGTGTCTTTGCATCTGTTTGCATTGGTTGACAACCATCGATAGCTAAATGCAAAATTGATTACATTCTACAGAGACAGAGATAGATATATGTAGAGAGAGATAAAGAAAGAGTTAAGCTTGATCATGAAATGTGTATAGCATAATTAATAGGCCTGTAGAACTGTTGCTCTAGCAGCTAGCAGCATGCAAGCTTTATACAGTTGGCAGCCATAAAAAAAATATAAAAGAAAAACACTGGAGTATTATCCCTCCTAAGCTAAAAAAAAAATGAGTAAATTAATAATATTTAATGCATTTTATGTTAAAAAATATTAATATGAAATATAATAAAAAAAACGAAAAAAACAGAAAAAAAAATGAAAATCATTTTTGTAAATATTTGTTCTATGATGTAAGCCATTTTATGTGCTGCAAATCACAGCCAAAAAGCGCAAAAAGCAAAGAGACGCAAAGAGACGCAATAATGTTGCAGCGACACATAGCCAATGGATAATTGTTAATTAATGGATTATTTAATGATGCATTAAAAATCGCATAAATTATTGTTTCAATTGCATTTTACTTCATGAAAATAATAAAATAAAAGAGCAAAATAATTTAAAAAAAAATAAATAAAAATAAACTGCCATAAAAACTATTGAATATCAAAACTTTAAAGTTAAGTAAACATATAAATGAACATTCATACGAAACACACAAACAAACAAACACACAAACACACACACATACACATACAATTTAATAATTGTTAAAATTAAGAAAAATGTATTTAAAAAATAAAAAAACAGCATGAATAACCAAAAAAAAAGAATATATATAAATAAAATAATAAATAAAAAAATTAAAAATAAAAATTTGTTTTCTTTTTTTTGTCAAATTCTGAGAATTTAATTATTAATTCACAGAAAATAAAATAAAAATTTATATAATAAATTTTTCATTCAGTTAAAAATGACACAAATTCACAGCAAAAAAAAAAATTAAATAAAAAGAAAATTTAACAATTGAATTTGATTTAATTATTTTATTTGTCTGCAGAATTTATGCATATTCATGCTTCTGTTGCAATTGCCAAGCCACAGTGAGCATCTAATGCATATTCTTGATTATATATATGATACTGCAGCAGCAGCAGCAAACGGCAGCAGCAAACGGCAGCAGCAGCAACGGCAGCAATAGTAGAAACACATCATATGGCCATGTATCAGTGACACTTGCCGTTACAAGAGTACAAATTTGCGACTTAATGCTGTTGCATAAATCATTTTTTTGGGTTTTCAATTGCATGAACATATTTCAATTTGCGGCATATACAAGTGCGAGTACATTTGCTTTGGGGCGTGGCCAATGGGATTGACAAAAAAAAAATAAAGAAAGAAAGAAAAAAACAAAATAAAAACTGCACACAGCGCTGAGTAAAGCCGTAAATACACATACACACACACATACATACATACAAAAGAATGAAGAAGAAGTAGAAGTAGTAGTAGTTGAAAAAAAAAAAAAAATGCATTTACCATTTGCCAGGGCGGCAACTTGGCCCTGGGCCAGCTGAAAGTAATGAAAAAAATGCGTTTGCCAAAAACGAAAATATCCACTGGAGAGACACAGAACTGTGTGACCAAGGGGAAGCAGTAGAACAAGCAGCAGCAGCAGTAGCAGCAGCAGCAGCAGAAGTAGTAGCAGCAGCAGAAGTAGTAGATGAAGGAAAAACAAAATAAGAGAGAAAAAAAAAGGGAAGAAAAGAAGTGACTTTTGCCCACTTATGCAAGCAAGAACGCGGCAAATAAAAAGCAAGCAGGCAGCTCCAAGGCGGCACCACAAAGCGGAAACGGAAACGGAAATCGGATGCTGCAACTGTGCGCGCAATCGTCCAAAGTAGCACAGCAGCAACAGCAGTAGCACAAGCAGCATCAGCAGCAGCAATAGCAATAGCAACAGAAATAGGCGGCACCCGGACACAAGGACAACAGAAGGCCAAAAAAACCCCGAACAGCCAAACGGGTAACAACGATAAAAGTGTTGCAATTTATGGTTAGGCTGACCGGCGCCCTAGCCTAGCCTAGCCTAGCTTCAGGGCGAAGCCAAGCCAAGCTGCTGCATGCCGCATGCCGCATGCCGCTGTACACAGCAAGCTGTACGCTGCACCTACAAAATGAATGCAGCTTAAGTTTCTGGCTAATTGATTTTGTGATTTTATCTTTTAATGACTTTTTCGCACAGCACAACGATCTTAAATGTTGCTGCCTACACACATTTAAGCTTTACCTTATAGACGCAGTACTTTAAACATGAAGTCTACTGATGAAATAAGTAAAGTCTAACGAATTTGGAAGTTAATATACAGTTGTATAGAAATATATAAATTTTTATAATTTTTTTTTTATTTTTATTTTATTTTTTCGACCAGTTATGAAATTTTTTTAAAAGATTATTCAAAACATTTGCTTGAATTAATTAATAAGCGCCGCCCAAAAGTATGCTATATAAAAATTGTCAAATCAATGAGAAGTTAATAAGATGTCATAGCAGGCAGCTTTTGTACTGCTTTGTGTGCAAGGGAAATTTGTGCCACTGACTTCCAGCTATATGCGAGCAGCAGTCAAAAAAAAAGTAAGTATAAGCACAACTTTTAATTAAATAAAAATAATATATAAATTAATATTAAATATAAAATTATAGCATTTAAATAATAAATTATAACAGCAGCGACTATTGAAGTTTTTTATAAGCTTGATCACACTGTGCTGGGCTAACAATGCTTAGTTTAAATTGACTTTTAATGAAAGCTGCTTTTAGCTGCACGCATTTTTTTTGTATGTATGTTTGCGTGTTTGCTGATGTAAAAGTTTGCCAACTGTATGCTAGGCAGACAATCGCTTCGTTAGCGTTTCAAATAAATTTCGTCTTTTTTTTTTTGTGGTAAAATACGCATCAAATGATGCGACATGCTTTGAATATTTTATATTATCAAACCTTTAACTTGCACCCTTGTAATAAAAAAAGAAAATCATATATTTTTTTTTATGTAATTGCATTTACTGATTTTGGCAAATGAAATTTGCAGCAAATTTACATCAATGAATTTATACAAATGTATTCATTGATTCATTTGAGGCAAAGATTCATACTAGAAACCAACGACAAATCATTCATTAATGCCACAAGCAGGTGAATATATGTGTGTGTGTCGTGGACAACAATGAGAGTTCGTTAGTGCAGCAGGCCACAAAATATCAATCAAAATAAAATAAAATATATATGCATACAATTTCTTTTTTTATGCTTTTTATAGATCGCATGAATTGTTGCTGCTGCTGGTGCTGCTACTGTTGTTGTTGCTGATAATAATTATATTTTTGCATTGCATTTTATTTTATAGTATTTCAATATTAATGGCATACTAATGTATATATGCAATTTTTGCACACTAAATATTCATTTTTATAATCAGCATTGTGTTGCGTTTGAACATAATTACAAAATAAATTGCAACACGAAAAATGAAAACCAGCTAATTATCTAACAAAAATTTAATTATCTTTTCATAACCATATTGAAGCAGCAGCAAACAATAGCGAAAACAGATATATATATATATATATATATATATATATCTGCATGAATTATAAACTATATTTTTACGAAATTAAAGACAGTGCAACAATAATTTAATCGTGAATTTGACTATTTTTTTTTTTTTTAATTGACTAACTTATAGAAATATATCTCTATATCTATATCTATATCTATATAATATTTATGTATTTGTTTTCATTTATAATTTGCATTTAATTTAATTTTATGTAAATGTTGTAGTACAACAAATATTATAAAATAATAATAATAATAATAAATATACAAAATGTAATTTGCGCATTTCATTAAAATGCAATAAATATAAATTAAATGCGCAAATGAAGCACAAAGAAAGACAAAAACACACACACACACACACACATTTTAAATAAATACTGAGTAGCAACAGCTGACAGCAGAAAATTCGGCAAGTCCTTAAAGCGCGAGACGTGGCTGGCGCCCATCAGCAAGCTGTCAGACGTGCGTGTGACCAAGAAACCAAGGGACCGACAACAGCGTGTAATCAACAGTCAAACAGACGACAAACAGACCAACAGAGCAACAACACAGCGAACAGACATCAGCGAACAGACAAACAGACAACAGACATGAGATACTGCTGGCATCAGCGCTCGAGGCAAGAGCAGCAGGCAGATAGCATTATCTGTCAGGCCATGGCCATGGAGCCACGAAGTGCAGCAGTGCTGTGCCGAGACCACAAATAAAAACGCAACAAACAAACACACATAAGGCATATTGCATGCCACATACCCTGTAAAATACTAATACTAAGCTTAACTAGCTGACAGTCAAGTTTAATAGAAATGTAATGAAATTTAACAAGTTAAATTCTAGCTGGTTGCAGATTGAATGCACACGTATGTATATGTAGCTGCACTGCTGCATGCCAACACGTAGCTTTTGTTGTGCTTGACTCGTCAATCAACACGAAATCCATAGGTGGAATACCTAATTGTGGCACACACTGCGCTGCTATCCCAAAAAAAACTCATATAGAGCAACACAAAAGCTCATTACGCATACGTCGTGTGACGCCGAGGCAAATATTGCAAGTGCCAGCAACAAAAACAATAGCAGTTAAGAGCATAATGATGCTGCTGCACTTGCTGATGATGATAATGATCAGCAGCAGTGGCAGCGATGGTAGTCATACCCACAGATTCGCATTGTAAACGTTTAAACCGCATTTGCACGCCTGAATTAAGCATTCCACAAAAGTAACAGTAGCTGCTGCAAACTGTGCTGCTGCTTGTTCATCTCCTTCATGCCACATTCCAAGGACTGCTAGCGGCAATAGCGGCAAGCCAAAACTCATTCGAACTCGGACACACTTTTGCACAACATGCACGTGCACGTCACGACCTGCTCATGTTTGTTATATGTACATGTCGGCGGCAATTCCAATTGCAATTGCAATTGTAACTAGCTTCTGGCTGCATTCTCAATTCCTTTTGTCTCTGTACATGTGTATATGTGTGGCTGTTGCTTCGATTTATTATGAGCAGTGAATGAGGCTCCCGCACTACATAAAAACAAAGAAAAAAAAAAAAAAATTGTTAAATCAATTTCAGTGCAAAGACTTTTGCAAGAAATTAAATTTCAAATTGTTGAATTTATTTATTTTTATTTTTTTTTTTTTTTTTATTATTTGTTCGCGCTTTCCGGTAACAATAAACTAAAGTCCAAATCACGGCAGCTTCTACAGTTACTTAGCCGCACTAAATTCAAACCTAAACAGAGATGCTCCAGCGGCCAAGCCAGCGGTGACAACAACAACAATAACAACAAGCAATAACAAGAGCAACAATAACTTAATTTCCGTTTCTCGTACAGTCCTGCAGGAGTCTATTGTCCAGCTGCTGCTACTGCTGCTGTTGCTGTTGCTGTTGCTGCTACACACCTTCGATGTGTATGTGCAAAACTATATTATTTACAGTCAAGCTTCGCTATAAAACACTGCGTCAACATTTTATTTGTATTTTAATGCAGCTTTTAATTTTTTTTAACAAACTGTGAAATTATTTTTATTTTTATTTTTTATGAAATTTTAATTATCATTAATAAAATGTAAAATTTATTTTTTATTAATTTCTTTTTTTATATATCTTTTTTTTAATGCAGCTTCTAATTATTATTAATAAACTGTAAAATAAACTGTATTTTTGTATTTTTCTGAAACTTTCAATTGTCATTAATAAAATGTGAAATTTATTTTTAATTTTTTTATGTATTTTTTATTGCAACTTTTACTTGTTCTTAATAAAATGTAAAATTTAGTTTTAATTTTTTTTATTTATTTTTTGATGCAATTGTTACTTGTTCTTCATAAATTGTGAAATTAATTTTTTTTATTTTTAAATATTTTTTAATGCAACTTTTACTTGTTCTTCATAAATTGTGAAATTTATTTTTAATTTTTTTATTTCTTTTTTAATGCAACTTTTGTTAATAATATTAATTTTGAATTTTTTATATATATTTTTAATGCAACTTTAAGTTTTTATTTACAAATTGTAAAATTGTTTTTAATTTTTTTTTATTATTTTTCAATTATTCTTAATAAAATGTGAAATTTATTTTTTTTCTTTTTTTTATGTAGTTTTTATTTCAACTTTTACTTGTTCTTAATAAAATGTGAAATTTATTTTTAATTTTTTTTATTTATTTTTTAATGCAATTTTTACTTGTTCTTCATAAATTGTGAAATTAAATTTTTTTTTTTATTTTTAAATATTTTTTAAAGTAAATTTTACTTGTTCTTAATAAATTGTAAAATTTATTTTTTATTAATTTCTTTTTTTATATATATTTTTTAATGCAGCTTCTAATTGTTATTAATAAAATGTTAAATAAACTGTATTTTTGTATTTTTCTGAAACTTTCAATTGTCATTAATAAAATATGAAATTTATTTTTAATTTTTTTATGTCTTTTTTATTGCAACTTTTACTTGTTCTTAATAAAATGTAAAATTTAGTTTTAATTTTTTTTATTTATTTTTTGATGCAATTGTTACTTGTTCTTCATAAATTGTGAAATTAATTTTTTTTATTTTTAAATATTTTTTAATGCAACTTTTACTTGTTCTTCATAAATTGTGAAATTTATTTTTAATTTTTTTATTTCTTTTTTAATGCAACTTTTGTTAATAATATTAATTTTGAATTTTTTATATATATTTTTAATGCAACTTTAAGTTTTTATTTACAAATTGTAAAATTGTTTTTAATTTTTTTTTATTATTTTTCAATTATTCTTAATAAAATGTGAAATTTATTTTTTTTCTTTTTTTTATGTAGTTTTTATTTCAACTTTTACTTGTTCTTAATAAAATGTGAAATTTATTTTTAATTTTTTTTATTTATTTTTTAATGCAATTTTTACTTGTTCTTCATAAATTGTGAAATTAAATTTTTTTTTTTATTTTTAAATATTTTTTAAAGTAAATTTTACTTGTTCTTAATAAATTGTAAAATTTATTTTTTATTAATTTCTTTTTTTATATATATTTTTTAATGCAGCTTCTAATTGTTATTAATAAAATGTTAAATAAACTGTATTTTTGTATTTTTCTGAAACTTTCAATTGTCATTAATAAAATATGAAATTTATTTTTAATTTTTTTATTTCTTTTTTAATGCAACTTTTGTTATTAATAAATTTTTGAATTTTTTTTATATATATTTTTAATGCAACTTTTAGTTTTTATTTACAAATTGAGAAATTTTTTCAATATTCAATATTTTTTTTCAATAATTCTTAATAAAATGTGAAATTATTTTTTTCTTTTTTATGTAGTTTTTAATGTTCTTAATAAAATGTGAAATTTATTTTTAATGTTTTTTATTTATTTTTTAATGCAATTTTTACTTGTTCTTTATAAATTGTGAAATTAAATTTTTTTTTTTAAATATTTTTTATTGCAACTTTTACTTGTTCTTCATAAATTGTGAAATTTATTTTTAATGTTTTTTATTTATTTTTTAATGCAATTTTTACTTGTTCTTTATAAATTGTGAAATTAAATTTTTTTTTTTTAGATATTTTTATTGCAACTTTTACTTGTTCTTCATAAATTGTGAAATTTATTTTTATATCTTTTAATCAAATGTTTATTTTTTGTATTCGATTTCGAGTTCATGCTGTCGAATTTAGACTGTAGTGCTCTTAGCGTATTGTACACCTGTAATTGTTTATTTTTTATTTTTATTTTTATTTCTATTTTTCTTTGGCAAAGTTACAAAACAAAAAAATGTGAAATATTTTCTACAGTTTTTCCTTAGTTTTCTTTCTTTGGTTATGGAGGAAGATAAATAGGGGAGGGGAGAGTGGGAGAAGGTGGAACATACAACATGAGCACTTGGTTAACATTGTAAAAAATATTAGTGTATTTTGCACACTTTTCGCTCTTTTTCTTTTGCTCTTTTGTTCTGTTTCCGTCTGCTGTCCGTTGTCCATTGTCCGTTGTCCGTTGTTCGCTGTCTTGTGTCTTTTGCTTTATTTCTACAATTTTATTTACGCATTTTATTCAATTAGAGTCTATCTGGCCAACGGCAATTGTGGTACAGCACCCAAATTGTGTAATAGGGCGAACTCCAATTGAATTTGCTAAGAATGTGCAAAAGATATATACATTTTCTTTTCCTTTTGCCCTCACACAGAGAAAGAGAGAGAGAGAGAGATGGAGCAAGGGAAGAAGAAAGAGTAAGCATTCTTTCGTAGCAAAGAACTGAAACTGATTTTATGTTCAACAAACATGTAACATAATAGTATTTCCCTTAAAAAAAAATTACAAAAGCTTTAAAAGATTTCCTGTTCTTGAAGTCTAACATTGACTTTAACATTGATTTTCAATGTTACCAAAAATTATACATGAAATGTGACGAAGACCAAAGAAATAATTGCTGCATTCAATTAAATACAACTTGAGAAATTAATAGAAAATTCGCAAGCAGAGATTATGTAAATAAGAAGTACTACAAGTTCTGTTAGATACTCATATAACATAGTCAACATCCCCCAACACACACACACATATGCATTTACATGGGGAGGTTTGGTAAGCCAAGCACTTGAGCAAATTAACGAAATTTCAATCACACTTCATTAGCACAGACATTTCAATGGAATCCATACTCGTCCAAGGCATAAATGAGACTGTGGTGTGTGACAACTAAACTTCCTCCCTCTCTCTCTCTCTCTCTGTCTCTCTTTCTCTCACAGTGTATATAAATTGTTATGTCTGTGACAGAATTTCAGCACTGTGGCTGAGGCAATGAGAGTGTGAGCAAGCTCTGTCTTCGCCTCCATTTGGTTTAACAAGTTAAATGTTTGCCAAGCAATGACAACACACTAGCTGAGGCATAAGTAGTCAAAGTTCTATATATATTATTGCAACTATGCCACACACAGCAGCAGCAACAGAAATTTCATGCAAATCAAATGTCAATTCGAAAATTTTGTACGAAACCAAGAAATCAAAGTTAACATCAACATTGCTTGAAGTTTGCAAAAGCTTTAACGAAAAGTTGTACATGCAAACACTTCAAATTTGCAACGATAATTCCGTTTGCTGACTATATGTTATAGTAGTTCGATCAAAGTTGGCAGTAATGTTAAAAGTCAATAGTAAACTTAAATTCTGTGAATTTGCAAGCTTATAGCTTGACAAATAAAAGATTTTTTCATACAAAAACTTGATTTTCAACTGATTATTGCTATGGCAGCTATATGATATAGTAATCCGATTTAGACCAAATTTGACAGTTTCATATAACATATGACTAAAACTGAGTACTGTAAATTTCAACTGCATATTTAGAAAAACAAAAAAGTTTTTCATACAAAAATATGATTTTTAACTAATTATTGCTATAGCAGCTATATTATAGAGCGGTCCGATTTCCACCAAATTTATCAGAGACGCGTAATATACGGATGAAACTATTTACTGTAATTTTCAACTGAATAACTTGATAAATAAAAGATTTTTTCATACAAAAACTTCATTTTCAACTGATTATTGCTATGACAGCTATATGATATAGCAGTCCGATTTGCACCAAATTTACCAGAGACGCATAATTTATAGCTGAAACTATTTACTGTAAATTTCAACTGAATAACTTGACAAATAAAAAAGTTTCTCATACAAAAACTTCATTTTCAACTGATTATTACTATGGCAGCTATATGATATAGTGATCCGATTTGCACCAAATTTGCCAGAGACGCGTAATATATAGCTGAAACTATTAACTGTAATTTTCAACTGAATAACTTGACAAATAAAAAAGTTTCTCATACAAAAACTTGATTTTGAACTGATTATTGCTATGGCAGCTATATGATATAGTGATCCGATTTAACCAAATTTGACAGAGGCATATAGCATATGACTAAAACTAGGTACTGTAAATTTCAACTGAATATCTAGACAAATAAAAGAGTTTTTCATACAAAAACTTCATTTTCAACTGATTATTGCTATGGCAGCTATATGATATAGCGGTCCGATTTCACCAAATTTACCAGAGACGCGTAATATACAGCTGAAACTATTTACTGTAAATTTCAACTGAATAACTTGACAAATAAAAGAGTTTTTCATACAAAAACTTGATTTTCGATTGATTATTGCTATGGCAGCTATATGATATAGTAATCCGATTTGCACCAAATTTACCAGAGACGCATAATATATAGCTGAAACTATTTACTGTAATTTTCAACTGAATAACTTGACAAATAAAAGATTTTATCATACAAAAACTTCATTTTCAACTGATTATTGCTATGGCAGCTATATGATATAGCGAGTCCGATTTGCACCAAATTTACCAGAGATGCGTAATATATAGCTGAAACTATTTAGGGTAAATTTCAACTGAATAACTTGACAAATAAAAGAGTTTTTCATACAAAAACTTGATTTTCGATTGATTATTCCTATGGCAGCTATATGATATAGTGATCCGATTTGCACTAAATTTACCAGAGACGCATAATATAAAGCGGAAACTATTTACTGTAAATTTCAACTGAATAGCTTGACAAATAAAAGATTTTTTCATACAAAAACTTCATTTTGAACTGATTATTACTATGGCAGCTATATGATATAGTGATCCGATTTGCACCAAACTTTGCAGAGATATATAATATGAAACTAAAACCATTTACTGTAAATTTCAACAGAATAGCTTAACAAGTAAAAGAGTTTTTCATACGAAAACTTCATTTTCGATTGATCATTCCTATGACAGCTATATGATATAGTGGTACTATATTCACCAAATTTATCAGATACACATAATATATGCCTAAAATTATATTCTGTGAATTTCAACTGAATATCTTAACAAATACAAAAATTTCTCATACAAAGACACAATTTTGCAGCAAACATTACTATGGCAGCTATATGTTATAGTGAACCGATCGATCTGCTACTCACCTATATACAACTTAGTGCTTTAAGAATTATTAATGTCAAGTTTCATTCACTTAGCTCTGAAACTGATAGACAAATGATATATCAGAGATATGAGAGATATAACTGCTGTTGCTGCTTAAGAATCTATAGGTGCAAGTCTACTTTTATAAGTCACCAACAGCAACTGATATGCAATATACACTTAGCAGTGTATACAAATATAAAATTTGAAGAGTCATAAAGCAAAGCAAAAGCAAAAGCAAAGAAAATAATATCTTTAGCTTGTTATACGTTCAATCTACGAATGGGAAAAATGCTTGAAACTGCAGCTCAATTTATCAAGTATCAAGTATTCACTGCTCTGCAATATTGTAGATGCATCACGTGTGTATGTGTCTGCCAAATACACACATAGTAGATTGCACAAAGCTAGTTGGTTGCATGCCGCTTGGTCGCAGAGTAAATAAACACCATTTTTTTTTTTTGTAAATTTTTTTTGTTGTTAGTTTTTAATTACTTTAGCTGTTCAGAGGTTTCACAAATATTTTAGCAACGCTTCAAAAAATATTTTCAGCCACAAAATTTTTTTTTATATTATTAATAGAACAAGAACATGAAGAGTAGAAAAGGAGCAAAAAAAAAAATCGGATTGTATAAATTGAGCTTTGAACGTTAGGTGCATGCAAATACTAAAGGCTCTTAAAAATATTATGAGTAGCGGAGACTGCAGCGTTGCTAGAGGTGCGAAAGAGAGTTGGGGGGGGGGGGTAAGGATTTGACTATGAAGGCGGATGTGTGCGCCATGACTTCACATATTGCCCAGGGCGCCACTAAAATATTATTTCATGAAATTTGCTTAAGGATGCAGCAGCAACAGCAGCGGCAGAGGCAGCGGCAGCGGCAGTAGCAGTAGCAGCCAAAAACTTTGTTTATCCTTGAAAGTTTATTTTGCCCCGGAAATAAACCAAATTGCGCTCGTTCGTCTAGCGCTGAGAGTGGCGCACAGGGATGCCTGCCATATGTTGCATGTTGCATACTGTATGCCATGTGCGTGCTATAAGGTGCCATGAGGCGTATGGCAGGCAAAGTGGGAAGCGGGAAAAGAAGTAAATGCTTGTTAGTGTTTATGAATACAAAGCCAGCGACGCTGCTGCTGCTGTTGCTGCCGAGAGAAAACTTAAATGCAAGTTTAGCTTAACAATTTTTCTAAATTAAGCTACTAAATATTTAATGCAGATATAAAAACAACAACAACAAAAACAAAAAAAAAACAATAAAAACAAAAGCAAAAACAAATCTTTAGCATAGGCTGCAAAAAAAAAAAGTTTGGCTTGGCCCTTGGGCAGAGGCAGAGGCAGTGGCAGCGAGAGGGGCAGCGGGGACTCTTAGTTGACTGTTGAGCAGGCCAACTAAAATAAATACGAGATGTTGTAATTTGGCTACATATTTGCACAGCAATTATTTTCATAGCAGCCACAGCAGCAGCAACAGTAGCAGCAACAGCAACAGTAGCAGCAACATGCCCCAAAAACAAAAGTAAATTGTTGGCCAGGAAGATGGCAGCGTTGGCAGCCATGATGATGATGGCCATTACGAAAACATTTAATTGTTGTTTTTGCCAAATGAATGGCAAACGGCCCGCAGCGACAACAACAGCAACAGCAACAGTAGCAGCAGCAACAGTAGCAGCAGCAGCAACAGCAGCAGCACACGACACAAATTGCGGTGTGCTCATTACGACAATGGCTGCGAGTACTAAGAGTGATGGGGGCGTGGACTATAACTGTAACTGTAACTGTAAATATAAATGTAACTGGACCTCGGCCGACTGGAGGCAACTCAGTCGCATTGCGAGCCATTAGAAAATGTTGAAAAACCACAGCGTCATACATTTGCCTGCTGCTTCTTTTACGCTCGACTGCACAACGCGCTTTTGTTGCAACGCTATGCCACGCCCATGCCCAAGCCCAAGCCCAGTTACGCCCACAATGCTATGGTTGACAAAAGTAACCTTGTCAGTTAGTCAAGCAGTCAACCTGCGGCTATGTGGCCCCAAACGCAGCAAACGGCAGCAGAAACGGCAAGCAAAGTGAAGCGCCACAACATTACATTGCGTGTGCAAGCTCTATATATTTTTTTTTCCACTAATTAAAATAAACCAAGTGGCAACGCTCAGCATACACTGTTACACTCAGCTAGCAGCTCATCATCATCATCAGTAGCAGCAACTGGACAGCATAGTCAGCCTTAAGCTGTATGTGTGTATGAAATGGCACAAGGTTGCGTGCTACCTTGCTACCTTGCTACCTTGCCACCTTCTGCTGCCAACGGCAAACAAATTGAAATTGAGCTGTGGCCGCGCAATATTGCCACAATGCTTTACAACTTGACCAGTTGACTGTGTGTTGCATGTGGGGCAAGTGCTTGAGCAAATGAAGCTGCACATGAAGTAGCAGAAGTAAATGACACGATCTTCATATACAATGTTATGTTATAGCAGCACTTGGCAAGCATATCAAGGCTTTTGATTGAAATGTGCCACAATAACAACAAGAAGAAAAAATTTAGGGAAAATGAGAATTATACTGTGGGACTCTGCCACTGCCACTGTCGACTGTCGACTATACACAACAGTGCACTTTTATTTCAATTTGGCGTTGAAAAACATTTTGCATAATCGTTTTAATAACAACTTTGTAATTGCTTATTCATGTACAAGCAGCGCGAGTACCAGAGAGACAGAGAGCAGCAGCAAGAGTGCGAGAGAGCGAGAGCGAAAAGATCGAAAGTGCTTTAACTAGCAAAAGCAGCAGCAAGCAGCCTTTAACGATATGCTCTATCTCTCTCTCACTCACTCGCACTCTTGTGTTATTCACTCATTCTATCTGCTATTCAAGCCCAAGCCCCACAGTTATGAAACAAAGTTTTGCTTTTTAAATGTTCCTTTATTAGTTACTGTAATTGTTTTTATGTTGCTGTTGCTGTTGCTGTTGTTGCTGCTGTTGCTGTTGTTGTTGCTGCTGTTGCTATTTCAGTTGTTGCTGTTTTTGTTTCATCTGTTTTTTTACAGTGGGAATTGCCTCAACTCTTGGTCCAGGAAATGTCCTGCCAGTGGCCGAGGCGCCGTTCGCTGCTCGCCATACGCGGCTTTTTTGTTCATCATCAAAGAAATCGAGACTTCAGCCTTGGAGTCTTGAACCAGGCGCTAAAAACTTTTTGCGAAATGCAGCAGAAACACTAAGAGAAAACAACAGCAGCAGCAACAGCAACAGCAACAGCAATAGGAATAGCAACAATATCTACGACAAGAAGAAAACCGGCAACAAAGTTGTAAAAGAAACGAAGCAGAAATTTTCCTAGTGTTTTTTGTTTTTGGGGTTTTTTTTTTTTTTTTGTAAACACACCGGAAATGCTTCAATTTTGCTGTTGCCCATTGCGGAAATGCCTTGCCGCCAGCAATAAGAACAAAATAGCAAACAAACATATATATATATATATATATATAGCTCTCACTCTCGCTCGCTCTCTCACTCTCTCTGAAGATATTGTGACATATATATTTTGCAGCAGAAAACACCAAAAATTGCAACTGTAATTTGCGCTTTTGTTTTGTTTTGCTGCTGCTGCTGATGCTGCTGCCATTGCTTAGCCAGAAGTTTTCAACGCAAAAGTTTTACTCAAACTCGAAAAACGCAAAAACCAAAAGCAAATAACAATAACAAAAACATTTGCTGACTATATAAAATATATATATATATATTTGTATTTTTGTATATTTTTTGGTATTTTTGGTATATTTGGTATATTTGTATTTTTTTGTAGAAGAAAATATTTGAATCAAAACTAAATTAAAGAAATGCTTTTGGCGACAAAATATTTGCTTGCAGTGAAAAAAAGAAGAAAAAAAATGTAGAGCGACAGCAATAGCTTGCAGCCGCCTTAAGAACAGCTCAAAAATGTTTTGTTTGTTGCACTACAATGTTGCAGCTGCATGTGTGTTTGTGTTGCGCAATCAACATTAGCATGTTTGTCGAAGCAAGAAATGCAATTTGTTAGCACATACACACGACGAACAGACAGTGGCAAAAGTTCAATGCGTCAAGGGGAAAGTTTATTAATTTAAAGCAAATGTTCAGCAAGTTTCGTTTTGCCTGTCGATGCGCATTAGTAATTTACACTTGCCAGCAAAAACTTGTGTCGAAGCAAGAAATTTGAGATACACACAGACACAGACAGATAGCACATGTAGAGTTAATAGCTCACGTGTCGTATACGCAATCCACAAAACAATCAATGAGCAGCGAGCTGGGAAGCTGGCAAACAGCTTAGCGTCAGTTAATTGACATTGCCAAGCATGCGGACAGAGAGAAAGAGAGAAACAGAGAGAGAGAGAGAGACAGACAATCAGCAAGACAAGCAGAAAGAGAAAGACAAACTGATGCAGCTAAAGAAGAAGAAGAAGAAGAAGATACAATCATTGTATCGATGTATTAGCACAACGGTATCAGGTGATGGACGTTGGCCATGCCGTTGGCATATGTAAGTAAAGTGAAGCGCAAATGGATTGCAATTGAGCAGCAAGCAGCGAAGGGGATGGGGAAGGGGAAGGGGAAGGCAATAGGAGATTTGTGAGTTGGCATGAGAACAAAGATGAGCATGGCGACAACGTCATTGCGCATTGGCAACTCGACACATTCCGCCACTGGCAACAGTACTAAGAGCATCAAAAACAACAACAGCAACAATAATAACATCAGCAGCAGCAACAGCAGCAGCAACAGCAGCAGCAGCTCATTAGATTAATGACGCTGGTAATGGATTAGCGAGCACCGCAAATGGCAGTCGACTTTGTCATTGGGCGCCACAGCGTCTATGCCGGCAAGTAAACAGCAGTTCGTAATTAGTGACATAGGTCGACTCTATGTACAATGGGATGATGAGACAGTAGAACAGTGGGACGACTGGACAGTGGGTCGCATATGCTACTGACAGCAAACTGTCCAATTGTGTGAAGCTCTGCTGCTGCTGCTGCTGTTGTTGGGCTCTAAAAGTATTAAAGGTTGCATACGTGGCTGTCAACAAGCAGTGCAGAGTAGAGTCTACTGTCAGTGACAGAAGCCAGCAGCAAATAATTACAACTACTACAACAACTACAACTACAACAAAAGCAACAATCTTTGTATTAGCTTTAAATGCTTTAAATGCTCATTTAATTAAGCGCTTAAAATATATGAACAGTTTAACGGCAGTAAATAAAATGACTGCAAAAGCAAAGACTGCAAAATGATTACAGCGATACGCTGACTGCTCAATGGGCACTACTTGCTGACCAGCTTAATGCTTAATGCTTGTACACATTCGACTTCAAGTCCATGGCGTAGAGCACATATATATATATCGCCAATAATAACTTGGCAGAGAATGCTGCCTGCATTTCAATTAGGTCGCTTGCGACTCTCAACAGTTTAAAATTAATATACTCATGTACCAAGCAGCAATTGGTCGCGCTGAGCACGCTGGACAATGGTCAAGTGGCAAGGGAGGAGACACTGTGTAAACAAATAATGTTGTTTGAGTCGCTGCGATACTCTGGTTCTTAAGACTCATTTAAATAAATATTCAAAAAAAAAATAAATGACAAAAAAATAAAAGATGTTTATGGCAAAAACCGAATATTGCAGACACTTTATTTTCAAATGAAAAAAAAAATATATTTGCGAACTATGACAACTATAATTGTTATAGAATGTAATAGTACGACTAGCACTAAATTTATGGAACATTTATAAAATATTATTAGCATTAAATACACTGAAAATCAAATTGATTTTTATAGAAATAAAAAAGTTTTACATACAAAAACACAATTTTCGAGCGATTTTTCCTATGGCAGCTATATGATATAGTATGCCGATTTGCATGAAATTTTACAGAGATATGTTAGACTTAACTAAACTTAAATTCACGAAGTTTTGAGCAGATAACTTAATAAACAAAATAAATTTTCATACAAAAACACAATTTTTGAGCGATTATTCCTATAGCAGCTATATGATATAGTATTCCGATTTGTCTGAAATTTTACAGAGATGTGTTAGACTTGACTAAACTTAAATTCAAGAAGTTTTGAGCAGATAACTTAATAAACAATATAAATTTTCATAGAAAAACACAATTTTCGAGCGATTTTTCCTATGGCAGCTATATGATATAGTATTCCGATTTGCCTGAAATTTTACAGAGATGTGTTAGACTTAACTAAACTTAAATTGCCCAAATTTCAAGCTGATAACTTAATAAACATAAAAATTTTTCATATAAAAACACAATTTTTGAGTGATTGTTCCTATGGCAGCTATATGATATAGTATTCCGATTTGCATAAAACTTGACGGAGCTATGTTAGACTTCACTAAACTTAAATTTCCTAAGTTTCAAGCTGTTAACTTAATAAACAGAAAAGTTTTTCATACAAAAACACAATTTTTGAGCGATTGCTCCTATGGCAGCTATATGATATAGTATTCCGATTTGCCTGAAATTTTACAGAGATATGTTAGACTTGTCTAAACTTAAATTCCTTAAGTTACAAGCTGATAACTTAATAAACATAAAAGTTTTTCATATAAAAACTAAATTTTCGACCTATTGTTCCTATGGCACCTATATGATATAGTATTCCGATTTGCCTGAAATTTTACAGAGATGTATAAGAACTGACTAAACTTGAATTCCCCAAGTTTCAAGCTGATAACTAAATAATTATAAAAATTTTTCATATAAAAACACAATTTTTGAGCGATTGTTCCTATGGCAGCTATATGATATAGTGTTCCAATTTGCATGAAATTTTAGAGAGATGTGTTAGACTTAACTAAACTTAAATTCACGAAGTTTTGAGCAGATAACTTAATAAACAAAATAAATTTTCATACAAAAAAACAATTTTTGAGCGATTGTTCCTATGGCAGCTATATGATATAGTATTCCGATTTGCACAAAACTTGACGGAGCTATTTTAGACTTGTCTAAACTTGAATTCCTTAAATTTCAAGCTGATAACTTAATAAACATAAAAGTTTTTCATATAAAAACTAAATTTTCGACCTATTGTTCCTATGGCAGCTATAAGATATAGTCGCTCAATCTGCACCAATTTAAGCAGAGACCTAAAACAAATCATGTTACAATTGAATAGCTAAAAAAAAATAAAAATGTTATAAATATTAAAGAATTTGCCACGCCTTCTACCGAAGGTTACATACTTCTGCATATAATTAAGAGACTCTTGCAAGTGTATTTGACAGCAGAAAGTCGCACATTTACAATGCTTTCATTTGTAGCATACATAAAATATGCAATTTAAGAAGTTTTCGAATTGTAGTTTTTGCATTAAGAAATTTTGCATTAATTTCAAGTTGAATTTTTAAAGCGTGAAAGTGAAAGAATGTAAATTATATAAATTATTGCATATTAAATGCTAATCGAATTATTTTATGATTATTAATGAAGAAGTGAAATTTCCAAGCGACACTTAAATGTGCAGCAGTATAATTAAAGCTACACAAAGTTCTTATAACTTGTATCTTGTATCTTGTGTCGTGTATCTTGTGGCATGGTGTAAATGCAATAGACGCAACAGCATTGAGAATTTCATTTTATTTACACCTTCATCAAGTTAATAAACGTAACGTAGTTTGACGTTTTGGCGGTAGATTGAAACGTTTACTACTTGCCACTTTAACAGTTGCCACTTGCCAGTTGCCAGTTGCCAGTTGCAAGTTGCCAGTTGCTAGTGAAATGTACGTCAGTCGTCAGTTAGACATTTGACTCCTGGCACGCGTGGCAGGCAACCTAATGCCTTATGCAGGCCATGCCAAATGCTTCTAAGCCTCACAAGCGCGCTCTGTCTATCACTCTAACTGTCTATGTCTCTATGTCTCTCTGTCTGTTTGTTAGTCTCTGTCTATGTGTGTGTTTGGTTTTGGCCCGGTTCGGATATCATATTTGAATTGCAGCGCATTGTGATAATCCAATTAAAATGCAGCACACGTAGCAAGATTTTTATTTAGGTTTTGTTTAAATCGGCGCTAGCATTTTTTTTATCTTCTTCTTCTTTTTTTCAGCTACTGCTGCTGCTGCTACTGCTGCTACTGCTGCTGCTGTCATATTTAATGCCGGTTACTACCCTTCGCCTACGGTTTCGAGTGGCGCTGCTTGTCCAGTTCCATGGCGCATTTTAAATGTCATGTTGTCAATCGCATGGACTGTCCGCCTCTTATCAGCTTATGTGCGGTCGCCAGCCAAGCATAAATTACGTACAACATGGCCAAACGAAAGGACGTAGGGAGGGGCCAAAGGGGGTGGGGGGGGTACAGCACAACTAAATGTTCAACAGTTTTTTTTTTCTTTTTCTTTTTATTGTTGCCCCAGGGACTGCTGCTACTGCTACTGCTGCTGAGTTATTTGTAGCAGGATGTTGCTGGCATTCAACCTTGAAATTCGAACTGAATTCAACTTAATGCCAAGCACTAAACATTCAACTAAATATATGCAGAAATAAATAAATAAAAAACAATTTGTTGCATGACAATTCATAATTTCGACAGTTCAATAAACTCTATGAAAGTTCACACAAGCTTGACAAAATATTAAGTTTTCAAAGTTTATTTATAAAGTCTACAAAATACTGTTAAAAAATTCACAGTTTAATCATAGAAATTTCAAGTGTGAAAAATTAGCTGTAAATAGCTAAGAAATCAAATAGGAAAAGTTGCAAGAATTTTTTTTTTTTTGTGCTATTTCCCACAGAGCAGAAAAATAAATAATAATAAATAAATAAATAATAAAAAAAATATATAAAAATCTTTTTCAGCACACAATATGAAATTTCACATGAATGAACAACAAAATGTTCAGCTGCTAGCCAAAAAAAAAAACGGAAAAAAAAATTATACAAAAATTCTCACATACAAATTGCAGAAAATTTGGCTCCATAACGCGCCCATAAAAGAGGCACAGATGAAAAAAAGAAGTGAAACAGAAAACCAAAAAAAAAAAAAAAAAAACAAATGTAGAACTACTTAAATTTTAATGAAATCACGTTTCATGCAGCGCAAACGATTTTTTTTTTTTGCTTTTTTTGTTGTTGTTGATTTTTTTTTTTCCTTTGGACTTTCTCTTTTCAAAAACGTGTAAATAACAATTTTATTGTGCGTATTTATAACATTTATATAAAGTTTTTTAAGTGGACGAAAGAGACAAGCGACAAGCGCCCACAAAAAAAAAAAAAAAACGGATAAACTGAATTGCCGTCAGACAGGTGTGTGACACTTTTTTTTTCGGTTTCAGTTTCTGTTGCTGTTATTCTGCTTCTCTCTCTTTCTCTGTTTCTGTCTCTTTCACTATTTTACTTGTTTCTGTTGTTTCAGATACAGAATCAGATTTTGGGTTTCATAGCATAGCGTAGCGTTACCTCGCGTAGCTTTACTGACCCAATTTTTTGGCGTAATGCGGCATCAGAATGCGGTTGCTGACTACAAACAAAAGACTCCTGGCAACAATTCTCTCGCCCACAAGCAGTGACAACTGTCCAAGTGGGCGGTAGTAGCTCTGCAGCATGTTCAAACATAGTGTAGCACATCAAACATTGTCCATTAAGAGAGCAAAAAAGAAAACACGACTGTGAAAATATTTTTATGTGAGCATAAAACACTGGACAGTGAAACATAGCGACAGTCAGACAGTGCCAACAGTAAGAGAATTTGACAGTTGATCTGTCGCTGGCTGACTGACTGACTGACTGACTGACTGGCATAGAGAAACACAAGTAGCTCAAAGTAGCAAACGGAACAAAAGACTTGAGACTTGAGACAAGAGAGAATCGCACATTTTCGTAGGCTATGGAAATTGTCAACGAATGTGAAATTTGAAATAAAATGATGAATTTATGTGAGCGCTTGGCGTGCGTCAAACGTGCGAGAATTTTTCAAGCGGCTCAACTGGTTTTTGCTTTTTTTCAGTTTTGAGCATTGTGGCAAGTGGAATGATAAAGTGGGCGTGTTTTCAGTTATTGTTGTTATTGTTGTTGCTGATGTTATATGACGCTTTTTGTCAAAAATGAAAAAAAAAACAATGTGTGCATCATTTAAATATATGTATGTTATGTTATGTCGTTTGCCTTTTGGTTGCTTCTCTGCTTTTCTCCACTCAAGTGTTAACTGCAAAATTATGCAAATAAAGCAGAGTTATCATAAAAAGCTAAAGCATTTCTACTTATTCTCATTCTCTCTTTCTCTTTCTCCCGGAATCGAGCGGAAGCGTTGTGTGAAGCAAACAAACAACAGCAGAAATTTTGTTGAGAAACGAACGAGCTAATATTCTGTAAATATTCTCTTTTTGCCCAGCATTGACTTAGTCTCAATTCACAGGCATTTTTGGGGCCAAAACTGAGAATGGCATGAAACGGAACTGAACTGAACTCAAATGCATTTACAGCTATTGGGCACAAAACTTAAAGACATAAGACGACTAAATGCATTTGCATTGACTAAATATATCGCTACGTTTCAGCTCTTCGACTTTGCCTTCGTCTTCGCTTTCGTCTCAGCACAAGCTGCAAGTTGCCATGCAAATCGGATTGTCTACTGTCTGCCACTGCTGTCATTGCCTCCGCCTGTGGCACTGACGGGCAAAGGATTACACAACTTTGGGATTGTCAATATGACTTAAGCTGCTGTCGCATTGTTGCTGCCTGCCCGCTAACGAGCTGCTTGCGTAGCCGCTGCGCCAAGAATAACAAAAGCCCGGCGACTGTTACGACAACAGCTTCTACTGCTTGCCACTTCTTCTATCTCTCTCTCTCTCTCTGCTCTCTCTCTCTTTCACTCTCTATTAGTGTAGCTGCTATCGTTGCTGGAGAAAACAACAATTTTATTATGCTCTGATGACTGCAGTGAAGCGCAAAAGGAAAATTGATTCCGATTCCGCTACTGCTTCCGAAATTTGTTGCTCAACTCAAGATTTAATTATGCGTAGACATTTCTATTCTAGAGTTCAGCTACAGCTACAGTTTCTGCTACAGTTTCAACATGCAATTAGAAAACTCATGCGAATAGCGTTTCAATTATCAATGAAATGTTAGCGCGTAAATCAGCTGAAATTGTATTATTTTTTTTTTAATATTACGTATACGCCGCATCTAACGTGGCAACTGACCAAATTGCTATAGCACAATGTTCATTTGCATATCAACAACAACAATAGCTAGCTGCTAGTTGACGAGACGTCGTCAACGTCGACGCGTTCAAGATTTATTGGCGCATTTGACTTGATTTAGCTTGTTTATGTTTTCAGCAGAGAAAAACTTATGGTTGAGCATTATGGCCACAAAATGGACAACGAAATCAAGCTGGACAGCATAACATGCAAGGTGTATTAGGTGTGAGTATGTGTATGCTAGTGTCTGTGTGTGTTTAGGTGTTGCTACCACAACAACAATAGCAACAACAACAAACAATGAAATTTATCCCAAGTCCAGTCTTTATGCTGCCTGTAGATGTGCCTGCTGATGTGCATCATAAATTATTTTGATGTGCGTTTACGTTGATGCTGCTGCTGTTGCTGTTGCTGCTGCTGCTGTTGAAAAATCTGATTGGACGTATATAGCAGATAGACAGCTACATAGCTAGAACATAGCTTGCCTTGCACAGATGTTGACCCAATCCTCAGCTGAGTGCAGGTGTTAAATGTCTTGGGCAAACTGTTTCACATAAATTTAGTGCAGATGTGTTGGCGATAGATGCGACTTTAAACTGACAATTGCTCATTTAAATGATCAACATTTATATCTCAGCAAATACAAAGTCTCTCTCTCTTTCACTCTCTCTCTAGAGTGTTATCTCTATCTATATCTCTAACACTATTACTATCTCAATTTCTCATTTATTTTCTTTATTTTGATTTGATGCAAATTAATGAGTTATACAGTCAAAGGTCGACAACAAACCTTAACGATTACCACAATGTTCCACAACAACAACAACAACAGCAGCTTCACACATTATGTTCAGCATACAACATTCAACATTCTCATGCTCATTCTCATTCTCATTCCCTTTTGCATTTGCTTTTTCTTTCTGTTTTTTTTTTTTGCATTCCTTGTCCTGTATATGTCATGTAAATCCTTCGTCTGTCGCAGACATAACAAACTAATTCTTTCAGCCTGGCACAATCCATTAAGGTCACTTTATGTTTTACGGTTTTTTGTTCTTCTTCCTCTTTCTCTTCTTCTTGTTCTTGGTGTTGCTGTTGCTGTTGCTGCTGCTAATGTTTGTGTCTTGTAAATTGTTCCAACCAAACAAAAAAAAAACTCGACCAAATGCAGCGTCATTCATCACCAACAACAACGATGCGACAACAACAACAACAAACGTTACGACAACATCAAGAGAAAAGAAAACAACTTGTAAACGTAGAAGAGAGCAACGCAAGCGTAACCGTAACTGGGACTCTAACTGAAACTGAAACCTGCAGTTGGACAAGGATAGCAATAGAAACAGAGACAGAGACAGTGCACAAGCAATGATACTGGGGCTGCATGAGTATACTCATTTTTGCACTCAGGCAACGTGCAACGAACCCAAAACAAAATGACACAAATGCTCATACACTCACATTCATGCATTCGTAAACACTAGCTAGCACTCATATATACACTCATACATTTATGTATTCATACACTAATGACCTCAAACATACTACTTACATTCAAATTTATTTATTCATTTGTATATTCATACACACATACATTCATAAGCTCATATATTCATACATATACTCATGTACTCATACATTTACTCATTTACTCATTCACTTATATACTCATATAATCATGCACTCATAAACTCAAACACTCATCATACACTAATATACTCAAACACTCATACACTCATATACTCATATACTCAAACGCTCATACACTCATACACTCATACACTCATACACTCATACACTCATACACTCATACACTCATACACCCATACACTCATACATTCATACACTCATACATTCATACACTCATATACTCATACACTCATACACTCATACACTCATATACTCAAACATTCATACACTCATACACTCATACACTCATTCACTAATACACTCATATACTCAAACACTCATTCACTCATACACTCATACACTCATACATTCATACACTCATTCACTCATACATTCATACACTCATACACTCATACACTCATACACTCATTCACTAATACACTCATATACTCAAACACTCATTCACTCATACACTCATACATTCATACACTCATTCACTCATACACTCATACACTCATACACTCATACATTCATATACTCATTCACTCATACATTCATACACTCATACACTCATACACTCATTCACTAATACACTCATATACTCAAACACTCATTCACTCATACACTCATTCACTCATACATTCATACATTCATACACTCATACACTCATACACTCATTCACTAATACACTCATATACTCAAACACTCATTCACTCATACACTCATACACTCATACATTCATACACTCATACACTCATACACTCATACACTCATACACTTATACACTCATACACTCATACACTCATTCACTCATACACTCATACACTCATACACTCATACACACATATACTCATTCACTCATACACTCATATACTCGAATATTCATACACTCATACACTCATTCACCCATGCACTCATACACTAATATACTCAAACACTCATACACTCATGCATTCATACACTCATTCACTCATACATTCATACACTCATACACTCATACACTCATACACTCATACACTCATACACTCATACACTCATACACTCAAACACTCATACACTCAACCACTCATCATACACTCATTCTCATAGAGTCGTATACTCATGAACTCATGCACACATGTATTCATACACTCACGCGCTCATACAGTCATATACTTAAAAACTCTAACACTCATACTCATATTCACCACAGTATCCAGCCAATGTGCGCAATGTTCTTTTATTTCTTTTTTTTTTTTTTTTGTATAACACGCTGACAAACATTTTTTATTATCTTTTTTATTTTTTTATTTTTTTTTTTTTGCGGAGTAAAAACTGTTAAAAAATTAAAATGCTGCTTAACAACTTTGCCGCTTGATAAATTAGTATGAATACATATACAAAGAGATACACACACACACACACACACAAACATGAAGAGAGAAAAAGAGGGAAGAGAGAGAGAGAGAAGTGACAGAAAAAGAATTATTATTCACATTCACATAAACATTCACAATTTTCATATCGTAATGCTCATTTGTTTATGGGCCTTTGTGTCGGACCCCGAGGGTTGCCAGCAATTCCAACTGTTCATTGCGACATATTTAAGACCAAACTGTCATCGTAATTATGCCAAGTGTATATACGAAATAACCAAATTATCTGAATCAGAGCAATTAGCAACGCATCAGCCACTGCAGGCAAATGAATATGCAAATATTGAATTGAAATGACAATAAACAACAACACAAAAAAAACATAAAAATAAACAGAAAATTTCGGAGAATTATGGCAACGTTCAGTTTCTATTGGTGTTGACACTTTGAAGAGCACTTTATGCGATCTCTGGCCATTTCTGACATAATATAGCTAAAAGTATTTTGTAAAATCATTATCATGCTAAGAATGAGGCAGCAGCAGCAGTAACAGCAGTAACAGCAGCAGCAGCAGCAGCAACAGCAGCAGCAGGTGGTCAACCGGTCAACTGGTCAACTGTTGAACTGTTTGATTGTTCACTTGGTCGAATTGTTGACTGTTTTTCATCTGTTCGTTTGGTTGAGTGGCCGAAACAAACGGCTATAACTGTATACAAGTTCAAGTGCATGAGTTGGCTATATTTAAGTATGTTACCAATGTTGAATGTTCACTTATGCATATAATTTGCTAAATTATTTGCTGCAATTTAAGTCAAGTTTGAACATCAAGTGAACAACACAGTGACAACTCACTAGAATTGTATGCAACAAGAATTTCAGTAAATCTTTAGAATAAATAAAAACTAAATTTATTTATTTCTTACATGTAAAAGTAAATTGTACATAAAAAAATGTTTATAGGTTTTCTTTATAATTAAAGAGAACATCGAAATACTTTAAGCCCGCCCCTTCAATAGCATAACAATTGGCAATCAACTCATTTGCTCGTCCAACTGAGAATATTAAAGGATAATGTATAATGACATCAATAGCAATGAAACTGTTGTAATAGAGAAAGTATAAATGATAACATTATTAACGAATCGTTAAGCATACTGTGTGTATGTATTCATAACAGTCGCAAGTTCATGCACAACAATATAATTAAATATAATTTCATAAAATAAATAAATAAAAAAAAAAAGAGTAAAATTATATTTTGGCAAACCGAAGATTTAATACTCTTGAAAAGCTTTATTTTTGATCGATCGTTGCTATGTTTGTTATATGATACAGTAGTTCGAGCTTCAAAATTTTGTTTTGAAATGATGAAATAATTGTCAAATTATAATCCTGTAAGTTTCAGGCAGATAACTTAACAGACAAAAAAGGATCACTTGATTCCTATGGCTGCTATATAATATAAGATCATTTGATCCAACTCGATACGACATACATATGTATATACAGCTAAGATCTATAGGAAGCATCTACATGAAGCTCTAAAACTATGCATACATATGATCCCATCAACAGATTCTTGATGATATATGTATAAAGTAAAGGTTTGTCCAGCCTTCTGCTGTGCATTACAGACTGCTGAGCAAGATGTATATACTTTAGCATGGCTATATGTATTATATCTGTTACTCTACTCATATGCTAGACAAAGACTTTACAAACAATTGTCAGAAATAAGAAATTTAATAATTGAATGTTACACGAAATGAAATCGATGATTTTTACTTTAAAATTTATTGTCATACAATGTGAAAATAATAAAATGTGTTAAAATGGGTAAAAAAAAAAGAAAGAAAAAAACATGGGTAAAAATAAAATTATTGAACGTAGTGAAAATTTGCAAGGATTCCGCACAGTTAACAAAAAGCATGACAAATGAGCTGAAAGCAGAGCGAGCAAGCGGCAAACAGCAAGCAGCGTGGAGCGTGGAGCGTGGAGCGTGCAGTGAGCAGTGAGCTGAGTGCAATTAATGAGGAAAATGTAAAAATGCAGGTAATGTATACTCAGAGAAGCAGCAAGAGCAACAACAACAATAACAGCAACAAAAACAACAAAAAAAACATAAAAGAGCTACAACACGCGCAGATACATTATCATATTTTTTAATAAAATAAAAATGAAAATAAAATATAATAAAATAAAATAAAAAAATTAAAAAAAAAAAAATACATGCATACATCTGTATGTGTGTGTGTGTGTGTTTGTGTGTTATATTGACATGCATGTAAAATTTGGCCAGGACAATGAATAAAATTAAGCTGAAGACAGCGCTGCATATGCGTGACGCATACAATGAGAACAACATGCAAATAATTATTAAAAAAAAAATGAATATATAAAAGAGAGAAAAAAAAAAATAAATAAAGTATTTGAAATTAACAACCGCACATTAGCGCGCACGTGATGTTTGAGTGTTGTTAGTTGTTAGGGGCTGTATCTATTTGTATGTGTGTGTAAGTGTGTGCGTATGTAACCACAATCTGAAACCGCACGCATTTGCTTTAATTAATAAGCCAGCCCCTAAACTTTGTATAGCTTCCGTGTCCACACGAAATGTGTCATAATTTCTATTTATGGTCTCGCATTGTGGGCACGTCGCATTTATTATTATGATTTAATTTAATAAATTACAACAGCTCTACTCCACACTGAGCATTTGTACAAGAACAAAAAAAAAAAAAAAATTACTGCGACAGACTCAACACGCAAACACGCCTAGCTCGACATTTTTTTTCTCTCTAATTTTTTTTTTAAATGAAAAAAAAAGGAAAACGTAATTAAGTAATAATTTGCCTAATGCACAAAAATTATCTAGTTCAAGCAATTTTCATAAATGAAAATGTACAAAAGGGTTGTCATAGCATCTACACACACACACACATATTTCTCGACAAAACAAATACTTGGCCAGACCCGAATGTGTATATGCTTTGGTTAGGTCAAAACATTATTAAATGTTGACTGTTATGGTCAACAGACATAGCAATGTGCCATGATAGTTATGAATTTTAGCTAAGGGAAAACTAAAAAGCAAATTAATAATTTCACAATTAGCCGTAGGATGAAGTTTTTTATACAAAAAAATAAATAATTTTTTACTGAACACTCCTGTGATAGCTATATAATATAGTGGTTGGATTTGAATCAAATTTGGCAAATATCTGTTATCAAATTTAAATACTGCCAGTTTCAAATGATTAGCTTAACAAACAAAAAAGTTTGTCATATAAAAACTCAGTTTTAAATGGATCCTTTGTATGGCAGCTATATGAAATATTGGTTGGATTTAAATAAAAATTGGCAAATATCTGCCAGTCGTTATTAGACTTTATTTCTATAAGTTTCAAGCGGTTAGCTTAATAAACAACAAATGTTATCATACAAAGACTCAGTTTTGAATGGATCCTTTCTATGGCAGCTATATAATATATTGGTTGGATTTGAGTAAAATTTGGCAAATATCTGTTTAATATTATCAAACTTAATTTCTATAAGTTTCAAGTGATTAGCTTAACAAACAGAAAAGTTTGTCATACGTTGAATCAGTTTTCCAACGATCCTTCCTATGGCAGCTATATGAAATAATGGTTGGATTTTAATCAAATTCTTCAAATATCTATAAAATATTATGAAACTTAATTTCTGTAAGCTTCAAGTGATTAGCTTAACAAACAAAAAAGTTTGTCATATAAACAATCAGTTTTCCAACGATCCTTCCTATGGCAGCTATATGAAATAATGGTTGGATTTAAATCAAATTCTGCAAATATCTATTAAATATTATGAAACTTAATTTCTGTAAGCTTCAAGTGATTAGCTTAACAAACAGAAAAGTTTGTCATACGTTGAATCAGTTTTCCAACGATCCTTCCCATGGCAGCTATATGAAATAATGGTTGGATTTAAATCAAATTTAGCGAATATCTGTTAAATATTATCAAACTTAATTTCTATAAGTTTCAATTGATTAGCTTAACAAACACAAAAGTTTCTTATACAGAGAATCAGTTTTGAAAAGATCCTTTCTATGGCAGCTATATGAAATATTGTTTGGATTTGAATCAAATTTGGTAAATATCTATTAGATATTATGAAACTTAATTTCCATAAGTTTCAAGTGATTAGCTTAACAAACAAAAAAGTGTCTCATAGAGAGACTTAGTTTTCCATCGATCCTTTCTATGGCAGCTATATGAAATAGTGCTGCGATACGCCTCATTTCGACTCATATACAATAAATTGTAAAAATAACTGTTTATGCGCAGTTTCATCCCAATAGCATCAGTACTAATCAGTACTAGTCTGACTTGAAAAAAGCGTAGACATACACACAAACAGTCAAAAGGACATTTGTCCAGTTTGAAATGACATTAACTAATGCATAATGCTATCACTGCTATATGATTAATTAATACTTCATTTTAATATGCTGCCATTGTAATGGAAGCCAAAAAAAAAAGAATATATAAAAAACAAAATGCTTGCTATTATTATTGTTGTATGTGGCAGCAAAAGCACAATAAAATGCTATCTGCTGCATGGCATACATAAAGACATAAAAATTCACCATAAATGCAACACTTAAAAAATATTTAAAAAAAAGAAAAAAGAAATGTTTCGTATATATGTTGCGACATCAGAAGTCAAAGAAAAACTCAAATACAGTGACCAAGGCAAGGCAACACACAAGCAACCGGCAATTGCCATAAATTACGACAATCGTTGTCCATGCTCAGGCATATCGTGATATCGCTGCTTACATAAGAAATAAATTTAATGTGCGAGAGAACTCCGAGAGTTTAATGACAACAGAAAATCAAAAGGAAACGCAGCAGAATATGCAAGAATTGTAATATGCAACATGGCTTTAAAATTTGTTGCTTTTTTTTTTTTGCAAGAATAAAATAAAACAAACGCAACGCATGAATATATTTATATATACAGAGGTGTAGATATGGCACATAAAACGTAACCTTAAGCCGTTTGGAATGCTATAGCATGGCGCAGCATCGTAAAATACATAATAATGAAATCAAAAAATAGCAGAAAATGAAAACGTAATGATTTCATCTAATTATAGCCAGGATGCAACTTGGCTAATTCACTTAGAGCCCTGCAGTGCGGAAATGCCACAAAACACTTGTCTGCCACTTCATTCGCACTCATTGCACTCAACACTTTACAGCTTTACGCCATAGCTCTAAGGACAGTGAGTCGTGTCGTTGGTCTACAGGCCTAAACTATGACAATCTATGACTGCTGACTACCGTCTACTGACAAACAGACAAACGGACAGAGTGCAGAGTGCAGACTTGTGATTTCAGATTTCTGCTGACATTTCATTGCCACTTTTCCCCCCTTTTCGCAGAAGTTTGTCTAAATTTAGCTTCAACTTCAACTGTTTGCTTCAACTGCGCCTTTTATAGTCTTTTGATCTTGAAGGCAAAACGTTGCCTCCTGTTGACTTCAATGTACGATGGGGCTGTTTCTGTTTCTGCTGCTGCTGCTTTTGCTATGTTTGTCTGCTTGTCGTTGTTTTTTTTTGGTTCTGTTTGTCTATTATCTGCTTGTATCCGACTTGGCCATCAACAATCTAGTCAGCGCTAATTGTCCTTTGGAATTCTTTCTCGTCATCGTCGTCGTCATCGTCGTTCGGTCGTCACAGAAGCTAATGCGCATGGGAGATCTGTAACTTTGTAACTTGAAAGACAACAACAACAGCAAGAGCAAGAGCAACAAGACCAACAACAATTATAATTGGTATTTTAGCATCCTTTGTGTCTATATTTAGAACTTAACATGACCAAACGCACAACGCCTTGATTATGTTGCTCAAATTACAGTAATTTGTTTTAAGTAGACATTGCGTGTGATTGTCCAAGAACTAAACCAAAAAAAAAAAAAACTCACAAAACAAGCAAACTTTCAATTCTTTGTATTTATATTTGCTGTAGATATATATATAGATATGTAACCTTACCTTGTACTTAAACATAAATTACAAGCCATAACCCATAAAACTAGATGATGAAGAAGTGGAAGATGAGCATGAAGATGTAAAAGAAGAAGATAGATGTGTTGCATATATTAATTCGTTGTAATTTCAATAAATTCATTGAAAAGTAAAAGTAATACGGACAGCTGCCCACGATGAGGACTACAAGACGACCACCTAGTGCCCATAGTACTTAATATGCAAATTTTATTGAGCATAAATTAATAGAGGGAGGAGGGGGCAAAAAAAAAAACGAGAAAAGAAAATGATAATGATGAAATGAAATGAAGAAATCACCTGGCTGGCAATTAGCATAAATGCCTAAAATAAATATATATATATATATATATAAATATTTTTTAGCATATTAATTATGCCATAAATTTCGCAAAATTTCAACAATTGAAAATCTCAGCACAAATTTTACAATTTATTTTTATTTTTTTTTTCTTATTTCTTTCTCTGCGCTGTGCAAATATATTCGTGCCATATAGTCAAGCATCAGCATCTCCTTATCAGCACATAGCCATCTCTTACGCAGCTCAAGCGGCATAGTTTAACAGTTATATTAGCCAGCTCTCACTGTATTTGCTAACGTTTCTCGGAAGCTGTCATCGCTTGCTTAGCTTATGTATAGATAAATATCCACAAAACCTTACGATTTATACAGTTTGTGTGTTCTGATTCTCTGATTCAACATTTCAACATTTTACCATTTCTCTAATTCTAATTTATAACAACAGCATAAAGTTAGTGACTAAAGAAGTCGATATACTAGACAATTTATATGTATATTTAATAAATTGTTTTTATACCCTAGAAAAGGGAGCTTTATTTTATAGAGAAGTTTTGTGACAGATAACATAAATATTTTGCTAATTAAAAATTGTTGAAAACTTGAGCCACTGTATCAATAATTGTTATGGCAATGTAATTCACATAAATAGGCGTGGCAGATACCATAGAGCATATGCATTATATGCCAGATCAAATCATAATTCTATATCATATAGCTACCATAGGCAATATCGCACAAAAATTAAAATGTTTATATGTAAAAAATTCTTCTATGCAGCTTTGAAAACTTCACAGTCTGTCAAATAAAACTTTGCATGTTTATGTATGAAATGAACTAATTACATAATAAATAATAATTACATAAATATAGAAATTATGTTGTTAAATTTGAACAAAAACAAAAGAATCAAATTATATTATGATAATTATTATATAAATCTTTCTCTTACTAGAATTTTATAAGAAACTTCTCTTTGTCTTTCTTTGACTCTATGTCTATGACTTTTGGTCAAATTTAATGTCAAATTTTACGTTACCAATTTTGGCAACTGGCCGAAAACAAAAGCAGTCAAATCAGTTTTAATTACAACGGTCTTTTGTTTCTTTCTTTTGGCCAAGACACACAACCGGTTTTTACAGTTGATGCTGTTATTGCTGCTGACCAAGTTCAAGACTCTTGAAATTATTGTCTACATACAAGCAAGACATTACACAGACAGACAGACAGACAGACAGAGAGAGAGATGTAAATAAATATACTTGAATTTATTTTGATTATGACTGAAAATCAATGTAGTGAACAGCTGCTGCTGCTGCTGCTGCTGCTGCTGGCATATTGCTGCTGTCAATTGTTCAATTATTCAATTGCTTGAATGCGCCATTGGCTTAGCATTTGCGTGGTACAAAAGCGGCCGGCAAAATTGTCGGTCAGTGGCACAAAATTTGGGCAGGGTGTGCGTCAAAATACAAATACAAAAAAGCAAAAGCCAAAGAACAACAACAATAACAAATGGAAGAAATAATAATGAAATAAAAAATATAACAAGAAGCAATGAAATGTGAGACACGTCTGCGACAAGTTTATAAAAATTCAGATATCGTCGCCAGTTTGAAGCGAGTTTTTGCACAAGATTTAGTTTAAATTTGTTGTTTTTTTTTAAACTTATATGTTTATATATACATATAAAGGTAGGTAGAGCCTTGGGTACCGTTGTATTTTGATTGTTTGCATTTGTTATTGTTGTTGTTTTTTTTTTATATATTTCGTTTCGTTTCATTTCGCTTTGCTTTGCTTTGCTTTGCTTTGGTTTCGTTTGCTGTTGCTGTCGTTTTGGTAATTTCTCAATAATAATTAATTTTGGGGAGAACTTTCTATTAGCTGCCGTCATCGTTGTCATCGTTGTCCTCATCAGCATGTTGTTTCAAAAAGCAAACACGGTGAAAGTTCTGACACTCAAAATTGCCACCAAAGTTAAGACTGCTTTTTTTTCTGCTTCTGCTTCTTGTGCTTCTTCAACTTGTGCGTTCCGGCTGATGACGATTGCAAGTATGTATGCGTAGCCATAGCCGTGTTAGCCTTGGCCAAAGAAGGTGTCAGAATCTGCACGGACTTTTGCCAGCAGCTCATACTTTATGCAGAATTTCTTAAGCTCAAGTGTTCTTTCATTTTTTTTGTGGTTTTCTGTCTTTTTTTTTTTTTGTGGTTTTTGGGCCATTAAGTATTTTATGGAATGTCATTGATTTGCTTATCTTTAGCAGCCTTCAAGTGAACGTCTGACAAGACAAACACAAACACACACACACACACACACAGATAAATTTACTTAACTGTAACTCTAGAATAAATTTTTGTAATTTTATTATCTTTTTTTTTTTAACAGCTAAATCTGAATAAATCTTACTATATGTTTGTATATATATTTATATTTTTGTATATGTCTGCTGTGCCATTTATTATGATTATTCAATTTCAAGCATGCGAGAAAGCCAAAAAAAAAAAAATAATAATAATAATAATATTATATGTACAAGTGACTCATTGGAAGCTGTAGCCACAGTGATTGCTAAAGAAATTTTTGCCAGAGCAACGCTATAGAACGTTAAGTGCGTAGTTTTCTTAGAATTTCAACGCATTTATAATATTATTTTATTAGCTTTTTTTCTTAACACAAGTTAACAAAAAAGAAGCAGATGAAGAAAAAAACGAAACTGTAAAAAGTTTGCTTCATACAATTATAAGTAACCGCAAGAAGTACTTCATGTAGAAAGATAGGGTATTTTTTTTTTTTTTTTTTTGTTCTTGGCGTAGCGAATGATTTAAGAAGCAAACAGATGCGTAAGCTGATATGCGTCACAGAGATAATGCTGTAGAACAACGTTATATTGTTAATAATCCCAACAAATAAGCTTTACGAACTAGGTCAAGTTCCTGCACGCAATCTATATTTAGTCTACACGCCTGCATAGGCTCGCAGTGACTCATTATTATCTGGTAGCCTAGCGTTACGTATGAGTTTTGTGACAAGTTCATCAGCACTAAGGAAGACTTCGATTTAGGCGGCCATAAGCGCTGGAGTCTACAAAATCATTTACAAAGTGCAGATGAAGTTTGTTTCGAACCTAAGCTTACTTTAAGCTCAGATTAAATTGTTCTATAACCTTTATATATTATAATGTGAACTATTGCGAAAGCTCTATAAAATTTTTCCTGCACTTTGCCTCCTAAACATGAAAGTTAAGAAATTTTCACGTTTACTTCCTTCAGCACGTGGCTGCTGGGTATCTTAAAGTCGACTACACTTTGACTTTCTTGCCTTTAAACTTACATAAATCCCAATAAATATGAAAGTTAAGTAATTTTCACATTTACATCCTTCAGCACGTGCCTGCTGGGTATCTTTAAGTCGACTACACTTTGACTTTTTTGCCTTTAAACTTACATAAATCCCAATAAATATGAAAGTTAAGTATATTTCGCATTTACTTCCTTCAGCACGTGCCTGCTGGGTATCTTTAAGTCGACTACACTTTGACTTTTTTGCCTTTAAACTTACATAAATCCCAATAAATATGAAAGTTAAGCAATTTTAACGTTTACTTCCTTCAGCACGTGCCTGCTGGGTATCTTTAAGGCGACTACACTTTGATTTTCTTAATTAAAAGCTTGCAAAATGCAGCTGTGGCTCAGTGATTGAGCTTAGCGTACATAATTAGCTAACGGATAACTTAGAGTGGAGCATACGCGAATCTGTGGCATTTGCTATAAGTTTTTAAGATGATATATGGCAGCGGTACTACAAATTTTGCTAGCTATTATATAACATATAAAATCATATGAAAATTCTCAATTGTTCTTAGCATAAGAAAGTTCTGCGCTGAGTTGTTTTTGCATCTGAAATTTGGCAGTTAACAAATCTTATTACAGACAATTGAGCATAAGTAGCATCTTGCCGAGGACTTAACAAAACGCAAAGCAAAAGCAAAAAGCAAAATGCAAAAGCATAGCAATGTCTGCTGTAGGCAGCTGAAAGTACTTCAAAAATTCTGTTATTCATTCGTTCGTTTTTTGCAAAAAGCATTCTTCAACATTTTTCGGGGAATGACATGCAAAAAAAAACAAAAAATAAAACGAAGACTAAGTAAAGAAAAAGCAAAAGCTACAAATTAAATGTATAAATTTTTTGTCTGATTTTATTGCGCTGCATGCAGAGAAGTTGCAAAGCATTAAATCAATTAAGTCAACAAAATAATTTGTTAAAATTTACAGTTACAAAGCAAAAGAGTTGAGAGAAAAAAAGAAAAAAAAAAGTAAATATATATTTTTTTTTTATTTGTCGGTCGAAAAGTTTTTAGCATGACTGTAAAATTGCATTAAGCTTATGAGGAAATCATTAAAAATAATGCCTAAGAAATGTTTTAAGAGGCCAAAGACATGAAATGGCAACGCATCAAATTACTTTTCAGCCAAAATGACCTGGCTAACTAATAAAAATATAAAAAAATTAGCAGAACGAAGCAAGTCGAATTTTGTATACACTATAAAAACTGCAGTTGTTGCTGTATTGCTGCTGTTGCTGGTCAAGCAAGTCTGTAAAATTTGTCTGAGCTTTTGAGAAAGAGTATAAAAAAAAAGAGAATCTCTGCTGTTTTGAGGGTGGGAGTTTTGGGGCGTGGCAATATTGAAAATGTTCACATTATGTTAATTTAATGCTTGTGATTATTGAAAATCATCAGAAAAAAAAAAATATATTTTTTATAGGCCGCACAAGCAATAAGTGAAGCTGAACATGAACGGACAAGGACGTGCGACTCATCGTCAAAGTGTCAGTGAGTTGATGTCTTTTCGTTCATGTTCATGTTCGCATGTTTTCCTCATGTTGTTGTTGTTGCTGCTGCTGTTGTTGTTGTTGTTGTTGTCGCATTATTATTGTTATTACCAATACACATTTATTTGATCAGTGCCAAAGTGACAATAATTCGAAACAATTTATTATTTTAGCATTTGGGTATCACATACACACACACACACACAGACAGACACACATACACATACATGTATATATATATATAGAGAGAAAGAGAGAGACAGCTTTGCTTATTTACAAATGCAAATCACGTGCGAGCATAAAGTGCCGCCAACAACAACAGCAACAACAACAACAGCAGCAAGCAGAGCAGACGACACCTGTGCTAGGTGCTTAGACTTGAGATACAGATGCGAAGATACAGATACAAATATACAGAGCAATGCAAACAGTTACAACTCCCACGCATGCTGAGCAATATTGAAATTTCTCCGTTTTCATGTTAGAGTCGAAGTATGAGTTTGTCTTGTTCTCATTTCTAGCATGGGGCGTTTATGACTTGAAAGACTTAAAAGAACAAAATCACGCCAAAAAAAAAAAATAGAAAAAAAAATAAAATAATATTAAAAAAATCTCTGTGCCCTGCGCAGATAAAAGAGAATTTAAATTTTATACCTTTATGCCATGCCAAGGGGATGAGTCTATATCTATGACTCTTTCTCACTCTCTCTCTCTCTCTCTCTCTGTGCTAGGAAGTGGTTCAATAAAATGACGAGCAAAATAAATGTGGCTGTCAAAGCATTTGCCATGTGGCATGTGGCAGAAAGACTCAACGGCATTGCCACACTTGGAATTAATTTGGCACAGATTATTTTTATCTTTATGCTTATGAGAAAAATCATTGGGCGGTGGGATTTCAATTTGACGTGCACAAAAAAAAACTCTCAAAAATCTCAAATCTCAAATCTCAAATCTCTGCACGTTCATCGACGATATAGCAAAATAAGCTTTCATCAGCTCAGACAGAGAAGTCTTCAACTCTTCGGAATGCAAGGTGAAATATTAGACTAAAAGTAAATTTTATTTATTTTATATTAATATTTTTTTTTTTTTTTTTTGCAGGTCATTGAACCAAATGTAACGATTGATGCTGCATTTAACTAATTAAAGATATATGAATCAACAGTTGCATACGCTGAGATTGCGAGACATTGCCAGAGAATTTCATGAATTATACAATAACAACAATAACAACAACAACAATAAACAATAACATAAACAATAATAATACTTTTTTATAATAAATCACGCAAAAAGCGCGAACGAAACAAAAGCAAAAAGCAAAACAAAAAAAATTAAAAAAAAAAATAAATGTGAGTAACTGCAGCAGCAAGCAAAAAAACAGCTGAGGGAAGCCCCCATTCACATGAAGCTGAAGCTGCGGGAGCTGCTGCTGTCCAAGCTGCTGGCCAATCAAGCAGCGCAAAGATAGCGCCAAAAAAAGACAACGCCGCGCTGACCAACAAAAGCAACGAAGAAGAATTTTTTTTTTTTTTTGCCCTCTTTTACAGCCGGCAGAAACCAGAATTGGAATTGGAAATGGAATTGAAATTGGCAGCGGCAGCGACAAGAGCAGCGGCAATGAAGAGAGAGTAAGAGAGAGAGAGAAAGAGAGAGAGAGAGAGAGAGCAAACAAAATGTAAACATAAACACAAACACAATTTTGCAAAGTCAAGCGATGACAGCGCTGCGCTGTTAGCGTCTTAAGAATCTGCCTTAAAGCTTGCTGCTGGCTGCGCTGCTGACTTTTGCGTTGACATCGACGACGACATCGACGCCAGCGTAGGGCATTTTTGCGCAAAGTGAATTAATAGCAGCGCAAAAAAAACAAATGCCTAGCGTCTGCGTCTGCGTCTGCGTCTCAGTCTCAGTCACAGTCGCAGTCGCAGTCAAAGTACAGAATCAACAGCGCGTATAGCTCAGCCCAGCGGCGCAGTTTGCTGCCACTGCTGGCGTCGCAGTCACAAGAACATTTATTACCAAAAGAAATTTACGCTGAACGTTTTTGGCGCTGCGCGCGGGACACGAAGGTATATAAGAACCTAGCAGAATGAAGCTGCTCAGCAAAACTCTCGTCTCTCGGTTACGCGTGCGCCGTTACACTTTAGCTCCCATATATATATAGCTCAATATATATATTTATAGGGCTGTGTTATCCTTAGCAAGGATATGCGTAAAACAATTGTGCAGTGTTAATACTTGAAAAAAAAAACTTAAAAAAAGACGCGAGTGTTAAAAGTGTCAAAAAACGAAATAAAAATAAAAAAAAATTATTAAAAATAAAAAAAAAATATAGAAACAATTTAAAAAATATTTTAAAATAATTTTTGTTGTAGCTTTAACGGTGAGTGAAATATAATATAAAAAAAAAAAACACTTGCAAAACTTTTGATAAGATCAGAACATGAAAACATTATAGTTTTGTTTTTGCCACTGAAATTGTTGCAAGTCTTAGTCTAAAATGTTACTGTTAAAACTCACTTTTATCTGGCAAAGTACATTAACTTAAGCAAAGAGCAGAAGGAAAAAAAAAAGCAACAGCAGCAGCTTGTTTTTTTTTTGTTGTCTTTTTGCTGGCACTTAAAGGTCCAGTTGTGCGTCTAGTTAGCGTAGAATGCCACACGCAGCGGCATTTATATCATTTTATGTCACTCTAAAACCTTCATCAACGCAGCAGCGCCATAAAAAAAAAAGCAAAGAAACCAAAAAAAAAAAGGCCAAACGACAGACACTGTAAAAACTGAAAGGACTGTAAGTCAACGCAGCTCAATCAAAACAGCTAAGCAGCAAGTGGGGGGAGGAGGGAGAGGGGGAGAAGTGTGTTAGCGAAAGGGGATGTAAACCTCAAAGCTCAGAGGCAAACAAAACCATTAAACTACAACGATTTAATAGACTTTTATTGTTGAAGCAAGCTAAGAGCAGGCAGCGTAGAGCAGCCTGAGCAGCTCAAGCAGCACGTCACAAACTTCAAGTCAATTTGGAAATTTTACTAAGAGTGCGAAAGAGAGAGAGAGAGAGTGAGTGAAAAAAAGTTGCACACGCATTTCAAATTGAAAGTCCTTTCACTTTGAACCAAAACCGAACCAAAATTGAACTGAACTGTAGCGTTGCGTAGCGTAGCGATGCGAAGCCATCTGCATCCCTTAGTCAATCATAGTGTCGGGGGTTGGGCAACAACAATGTAATGTTTAATTGACACCATTGTTCGGCCAACACTTTTTGCTCCATTTAACATCATGGATTGCTGCCGCCACCGCTTGCTGCTGCCACTGCTGCTGTCAACGCACAGATAACGACCAATGGGATGTAGCTACGCAGCAAAAGTTCGTCTCATCATCCAATGTTCTGTCCATGTCACTGGACAGTCATTCGTCCATCAGTCACTTAGCCAGCGCGACACTTTTGCTAGCACGAATTTTTTAACAGGACTCTATAGTCTATGGACAGTAGTCAATGTAAGCTATGAAGAGTAGTAGTCGTAGCACTGTTGGCTTGACAGTCATCATTTGGTAGTGACCAGTTCAGTCAACGATTCCAAGCACGTCGTTCAAATTATTATTATGCGCAAATCGCAAAGGGATCTGTGCACAGAGCACTGTGCCGATCCCCCTTGCCCCAACCACTACCATTACTCCATAGTCTGTTTCTCACACTATATACAAGTTTTGGGCTGCCACTCGACTAGACAATCAAGAAATTTAAATTTGATTCGTTGCGCAAACTGCCCAAGGAGCTACACAGCAGCAGCAGCAGCAACAGCAGCAGCAACAACAACAGCAACAACAACAATGCGCACTCAAGTGTCAAATGTAAGAAAATCATGGCAAAAAAAAAAGCAGCAGTTGCTGCCTGCAGAACGACTAAAAAATACGCTAACAATTTTTTTCTTTAAAAAAAAAAATTTGAAAAAAAAAAATTTTATTTTTATTTTTTACAATTATTTTCATTTTTTATTTTTCGCAATAAAAATTTCAAAATATATTTCACTGCATAAAAATTATAAATTTATACAAAAGTGTTACAAGCTGCAACTCAAAGTGTCTGCAGCAGCAGCAGCAGCAACTGTAGTCAAATGTAATTCTTGCACTTCAATCGAAGGATTCATGCGCCGCCAACAATGAAACTTTTTCGCTCTCTGCGTTTTTTTTTTTTTTTTGTGCTGGGTTTTTTGCTATTTGCTGCTGTCTGTGTTCACTTTGTTCACTTTGTCAATTTCGCTTGGCATTCTGCTTTAGTTTTCAGCGATTTTCATAAATTAAATTGTTTGTCGCAGCACACAGCATTGACAGCAGCACCAGCAGCAGCAGCAACGAAAGGAAATTTCACAATGGCGACAATGTTGACATTTCGTTTGACATTTGCTCCGATTTATTGTACATCTTGTCTACAGGACTAGCTTACCTTCACTAGCCATGCCTATAAATCAGTAAGGCAAGTTGGCGTAGCAAGTGTTGGCCTTGAGCGTAGCATTAAATGTTGCACGCTGTGATGATATACAAAAGGTGCGCGTTATCCTTTACACACTCTCTGTATATATATGTGTGTGTGTGTGTGTGTGTGTTGTTGTTGCTCATCTTAACTTTAACTTTGACCTGTAAACCCAGCCCCCCTTCCCCCCGCCTAACACTTGCAGAGTTTATTTTTGTTTATGTGCAAACACCTTGCCCCACGGGTGGTGTCGCTCCTTCAGGCATAATTAATTTGATAAGCGCGAGTATTTAGGGAATTGGGGGATATGAGATTAGAGCGTTTGCCATGTGCCATGTGCCAGGTAATTGAATACCACAACTCACTCGTTCTATCTCTCTCACTCTCACTCTCTCTTTCTCTCTCTCTCTCTTACTCTCTCGGTGTGTATCTCTTTAAAAATTCGCACGCATTAATTACCACACTTTCTTAGCTTTCTTTTAAGCTGCTTCATTTGCATAGAAACAAGCTAAGAATCCAAATTATGTGAGAACCGACAACAACCGGCAACAAAATGAACCTATAACTATAACTATAATTTATTAATTTAAATTCCGCACATGCAACAACAACAAGTAGCAGCAGCAGCAACAAAACTGTCAACACATATTTCATATATTTTTTTTTTTTTTTTTTATAAGAATTTTTTTTTTTTGTTGAAGAAAAAAAGTGAAATGATTTCACTGCGATTGGTCATTACGCATTCTGATGGCTATCAACATTGGCTTGCTCATTGTATTCCGGCCCGTAACTACTCACTTGTCACTTGTCTCATAGCCCAAAAAAAAAAAAAACAGAAAAAAAAATTATGCAAATTTTATGTGTCAATTATCTGGCAATAAGGACAAGCAGCAACAGCAGCAAGCAGCGAGCAGCAACTGAGCAGCCGCTTGCCATAAGCAAGTTCAAGTCCAAGCCGGACATGGACATGAACTTACACTTGAGGCTCCAGCTACTACTACTACTACTGCTGCTACTTGCGAGAGATGTGTAAACATGATTTGTGCCACTCAAGTCGGCAGTTCTTGCTCTCATCATCATCATCATCATCATCGATTTGCATATTTTGTGTTTTATGCAAATTAATTGGCTTTCGGCATTTGGCATTTGCCTTTTGCCTATGACTAGTCTGTGGCAAAAACATGTTAAGACTGACAGCCTAAACTCTACAGTAGGCCAACATAATATACAGTGCAACATTTTGTTAAACAATTTAAAAACTTAAACAATAATATTATTATGCAGCATGATTTTTACGAGCTGATTTTCAATTTTAATTAGTTAACTTTAATACAAAAATCAATCAAAAAAAAAATCTTAAAAAAAAAAAACAATGCAGTGTGAAAGAGAATAAAGTAATAAAATATCAAGTATAAAATATAAAATATATGCCGATTATTTATTGGTGCCAAGCAACAAAAAAAAAAACAGAACAAAAGAATTCCACTGTCATTTATTTTTTTATTTTATTTTTTGGCATACGCCTTTCAGTTCAGTTTATGCCATTGGCGTGAAAGGCTTTCACCACATTTCAGATGCGTGGCGTAGCACAAGTAATACATCAAAAATAAAGAGAGAGACAGTGACAGATATAGAGAAGCTTCAATTGTCAAGAGAGATGCAAGTCTTGAATTCAAACTTGAATTTTGCGCATGTTTATCGCGAGAATTTCAACAAATTTTTCAATTAGACTTTGTAAAAATGTAACGAGGCGTGCACAAAGCGCAAGCAAACAAATTTACTTGCTGCTAGCTGTTAGCTGCTGCTGCTGCTAACTGCTGCTGCTGTTGCTGCTGCTTGGCTGTTGTCTGGCATTGTTTTTGCATTTGCTTTTGCTTTTGATGCTTTGATGTTTGTGTTTGCCTTGGCAATGTAAACAAAATTAGCAATGCGATCGCATTATGCAATTAAAGTTTCAACTTGAACTCACAAAATAACAACAATAAAAATAAAAATAAAAATAAAAATAATAATAACATTGTCTGCAGCATCACTGACACGCGATGCTTAAATGATGTAATCGATTAGCTAACACAGACACACTCACACTCACTCACACACACTCACACACACACATGTATAGCTTTATCTATATTGCTCTCAATCTCAATTCTATAGCATTCGCTTATGACTCTTTGAGTACTTGCTAATGTGCTCAATGGAGAAAGTCAAGTATTATTATATTGCTTAACGCTCTTCTTGTGCCACACCTCGAAGTAGTAGAAGAAGAAGAAGAAGTAGCAGCAGTAGAAGAGCAACAAAAGCTGCTGGTCATGTAATTTGCGGTTGCTCAAAAAAAAAAAAGAAGAATTCTTGTCTCATGAATCAGCAGCTTGTTACTTTTGTTACTGCTTTGCAGCTGCTGCTGTTATCTTTTACGCTCGAGGCAACAGATCAACAGACACTTGTAGCCAGATACAACAGCAGAAAACGGAAAGCGGAAAAAGGAAAATCGTAAAGCCAACGAGCAAAATTAACATAAGATTTACATAAAGGCTTCTCTCTAAAATTTATTTAAAACAAATAAAAAAAAAAATCAGCTACATTCGCAAGGCAAAGGCAAAGCAGAGAAAACATAAACATGAACTGTTCGTTTGATGGCAAATGCAATGACAGCAGACGGCAAACAGCAAAACAACTGGTAACAGGTGTAAGCCAAAAAAAAAAGGTTGACCACTGCCCAACGCCAACCATCCCGCCCCCCCCCCACACTCTCCACATCTCTGCCTCTCTATCTATCCCTTTTGACTGTCCCTAATCTAATAAAAAGGCAACACGTGCCCATCTATACGAATAGGTCTTAAGTTCTTGGGAGACATCGGCATCGACATCGACAGAGCTCGAGTTTGAGCCTTGAGTCTGACACTTTCGATCGTTACAATTTTTGCTGTCTTTCAGTTTGTTCCCATTGCTGCTGCTGCTGCTGCTGTTGTTACTGCACACAAAACTCAATCTGAGTTTAGTTCTTACGTGTCCTGTAATTTTTTTATATTTTTTTTTTACGTGTCAGGACCCCAAAAATCTTGTCATTGTGCAAATTTACAGTTTCTCACACTGTTATAGTAGAATACTCAAACTCAAACTCAAACTCAAACTAAATCGAATCGTTGTCCGGTTGGGGAAATCTACGAAATTGTGGCGTCAAATGCGACAGCGACAAAGACAAAACGTTTGCCATATTAGGCAATTTCCCACGGGAATTTTTGCAGGCAAAGCCAAAGCAAATTAGTTGAATAAAAAAAAAAAAAAAAAGGTTTGCTACTACGGCAACGACTACGGCTACGACTACGGCATAAAATCAGCAAAAACTAAAGGCGACACTAATATACACTGCATATGAATATATAATGTCAAGTGCGCGTGGCAAGTAATATTTGCTGTAAAGAAATACAGGAAGCTACATAACAAAAAATATTGCTCCTCCAGGACTTTTAATTATAGAGCTCTATGCATTCAAGCAGACAGAGGGACAGACCGAGAGACAGTTATACAGACAGGCTGACGAATACTTGAACAAAATTTAATACTCTTTCTATAGTTATAGAGTATAAAAAAAACATGCCAATGCTTCGACTCTGAATACGGCTGGAAAAAACTTCCGACTCCTCCAATGATAGCAATACGGTAGAATGTGATAGACAGGCAGATGAATACCCAGAGAAAATTTAATACTCTTTCTATAGTTATAGAGTAAAAAAAAAACATGCCAATGTTTCGACTCCGACTTCTCCAATAATAGCAATACGCTAGAATGTGATAGATAGGCAGACGAATACCTAGAGAAAATTTAATACTCTTTCAATAGACAGAGTATAAAAAACAAAAAAAAAAACTATATCTATGTTTCGACTACAGCTTAAAAACTCCCGACTCCTTCAATTGTATAGCAATACGATAGAATGCGGATAGATATGTACATTGCGATACGTAACGTTAGAAATGCGAAGTCTGTGAGCAAATTAAGTAATTATGCACTTGACTTGCCGTTTTTGCAACTGACCGGGTCTATAACCGTATCCATTGGCAGCTATTTAAGCCGCTTTTGGACAGACTCGAACTCGAACTCGAGCTCAGGCAAGCATTGGGCACCCAAAAACTGGACACAATCGATGTCTATGCAATGCATGTGTTGCTATACTGTGCTCTGTGTGTACACATATAACGATTTCGGGCATTGCTCAAAAATTGCCAATGCCTAACAACGAGTTGTACAAGCAGTGAGTGAAAGAGGAAGAGCAAGAGAGAGAGAGAGAGAGAGAGGAAGAGAGAGAGATAGAGTATTGGACATTGGCAGCAGCATGTTCCATGTTCTATTTTGCAGACACTGGCAACGTTTGTCTTTAACAAAATTATAGTTACGCTTTTACTACTGATGATGCGGCTCCTACTGCTACTGCTGCTGCTATTGGCCAAGTGCAAGCGAGAAGGTAAATGCTTGAAATGTGCCAAAAATCTCTCTCAATGTTCGATACTCAAAAGCTGCATGCCTGCAACTGACGCGATATCTCTCGACGTTGCGAATTGCTATAGAAAGAGAGAGAGAGAGAGTGAGAGAGAGAGTTGAGAGTTGAGAGTTTGCCTGGCAGTCAATAGTCAACTAACTGCATCAACTGCCTGCCAAGCACGAACGGTAACTATTACTCTATCTCTCTATCTCACTCTGTAACATTGAGGACATTGCCATAAGGATGAACATACATAGACATAGACATAGACATAGACATAGAGATAGACATGGACCGGTATCGATATAAGGCATTACCTGCTAAACTGTTTGGCAGCATCACAGGTAGCATGTCAAACAGTTTTGCAATTGTTTAGAAATTGTCTCTCGTGCAAATGCAATTTTCTTCAATTTCATTTTGGGACGGACATTGCTATATAGTTGCCACTGTGTGACAGTCTATGCCAGCTGGCAGCTAGCAGCAGGCCCTATACTCAAAGCCTAAGCTTAAGCCAATTCCTGTATTCATTGCTACTTCTCTCACACTCACACTCACACTCATACTAGGACTTGGACTCGTACTCGCACTCAGACTCGGACTCGGACTCGTAGTATATCTAAAGAGACTTTAATCTATTGCATACATACAACGATTGGCAGATTTGTTTTCTCAAATGTAAGCATGACATTTAAGTTATTTTCTTTCTCTTTCGCTTTTTTTATACTCTTCCAATGGGAATATTTATTTTATTTCAAACTTTGTAATGCACAGAAATGTAACGGACTTTGGATTGCTTAAGTGATCCTGAAACTGAGAGAATTTAGGTTTTGCACTGAAAAATGTTTGCCCAACAGTAATATCCTTTAACTGCCATAAAAAGAATTGCTTGAAAATCAAGTATTTGTCTATTAGGACTTTCTTTATGTGAATAGATTAGATTGTAGAATGATCCTGAAACTGGCAGAATTTAGGTTTTATAATGTCTAAAATTAGTAAAAGTCCAACAGTTCTATCATGTAGCTGGGGAAGCCCAGGAAGGATCGGCACATGTTTCTATTAGGATACCCGCTAAAAACTTTCAGGACTTAAGCTTGACCGTGAATATTACATTTCCAACAAATTTGATTTCAATCGGATTACTAGAACTTGGAGCTAGCATAGGATATAAGGTTCGAAAATAGAGTCTTTATATGAAAAGTATTTTAGGGTCTCAAGTTATCCGACTAAAGCTTAAAGGAACAAATTTAAGAGATGATATCTATACGACTTTGGACCAAATCGGACTACTAACACATATAGCCACCCTAAGAACAATCTCTGAAAGAAAGTTCTTAGTAAGAGTATAAAAACTTCGGTACGTCAAAGCTAACTTTACTTTTCCGTTTCTTTTACTTTTTGCATTGTGCAAGTTTTGTCATTTCATGTGCTGATTCAAGGGGCAGTACAGTGAAAAGAACTGCCAATTGGGATAAGTTAGGCATAGGACACAAGCCCAAAAGCAAATTGTTGTTACTTTAGGCTATGGTTAAGGCAGATATGTCTTGTCACAGCCCATTGATGTTTGGTGTCAATTGACATGAGATACCACAATATATGACTGGAACAGTACCTCCAACTGTGACTCCCTTCCAAAGTACTAAAAGCTTTGCCATTGTTTTCTTTTGTTTTGTTTAGCTTATGATTTTGGTTATGGTTTTTCTAATTTCCGGCATGATGAATATAAATAATAGTTATGCACTCTAATGCTTGAGAATTTATGGTTGGGTTGGGATAAAACACCTTGGTTATCTATGGCAAAAGGAAATTGCATAAACATATGTATGACGTTTAAATACTTTAATTTAGTAGCAAGTGAGATTTAATTCTGCTTTATTTATATTTTTTATTTAAAAAATTATTAAAATTTAAGCACATAATTTTTATATTATTATAAAGAAGAATCGCAGCTTAAATATTGACAATTTTATTACACAGAGCTTATGGTCAGACATATAACAAATATATCAAAAAACCAAAAGCCTCGAAAAGTGCCAAAAAAAAATAAAGAAAAACTACTATGAACAAAATGCAGAAAATTGAGAGAGAATGAGAAGTGACAGGAGCAGCAACAGCAGCAGCAACAACAGAAATGAACAATGACCCAATGTTGACATTATAACGCATTTCGAGTATATATATATATATATATATATATATATATTCGTATATTCGTATTCATACATGTAACTAGTGAATCAACAACCGGAACAAGCGAAACAAGCAAACGGACAAGGGGCAACCGGCAATAGCAAGAGAAACAGCCGGAACAACAGGCCGCAGATGACGCAAAATTTTCAACTCTCACACAAACAGACAGAGAAAATGTTATTAAAAAAAAATATATATATACATGTGTCTTAGTGTATGTGTGTGTGTGTGTGTGTGTGTGTGTGTGTGATTTTGGGCATGTATGACAAAAATAAGGGAATCATATAAAAGACATCAATGGGCAACTATGCGATTTAAAAATGCTTTAAATTGGCTAAAAATATGCGAGAGCATGGCCCATAAAAATTGTGGTTGCACATTCAAGAAGAATGTGAGTAAGAGCAAGAGAGATGGAGAGAGAGATGGAGAGAAAGACTGTTGCTGCTTAAGTTCTTTTGAGTGACTGGTCAAATGCTTAACTCGTCTCCAGCTCTTACTCTTTCGTCTCTCTCTCTCTCTCTCTCTGTCTCTCTCTCTCTCTTTCTCTGTTTCTCTTTTATAAGACGAAACGTTTTATGTAAGAGTAATTCAAAGTTAACGATGTGTAAATACTTAGAAGCTTAAAGTGCAAAACCAAAGCCGCAACAGCAGCAGTAGCATCAACAGCATCAACTGCCACTGCCACTGCCACTGCCATTGCCAGTGGCAATGCCAATGTGACTGACTATGTTGCAAAACCTAAACCGCAATTATGACAACAGAGAGTAACCACTGCTATTGCCGCCGCAGTATCCAACGAATACGCATACAATTACTTAGCTATCCGCAGAGTATTGTAGATAAAACGCTTACAGGCAACACTATGATTTTGTCTCTTGTCTGTTGTCTCTTGCCGACAAATAAGACACAAGTCTCGTACGAATAAACCATCAAACCATCAAGCCATCGACATGAACTTCAGCATCGACCACAGGCAGCAGACACAATTATCAAGCACGTCAATTACCCGCCAGCAATTTACTTGATTTAACACTCCAACTGTCAGTATAGACTGCTGTTCACAGTCTTCTTCAGTCTTCAATCTTCACTCTTCAGTTTCCAGCTGTCTGTTCTTTCTTTTCACTGCGGAACACAATAAGAAAACTGCATGAATTTATTATTGATGCGACGCGTCGCCTGTTATAATGACCAACAATTCGACCTTGGGCCTGGTGACTAGCCTTGTCTTTAGCTACGTGCTAGCTTCAGGCTCTTGGCTTTTGCACAGTGACTACTAAATGTTGGTCGTCATCATAGACATAGTCATGATGCTGCAACACAACAATAGATCATCAACAGTTGGGTGGGCAGCTTGGCAATTATGTCGCTTTTTTTATTGTCTCTTGTGCATCTTCTGCATCTTCTGTAGTTGATGCTTACCTATGCTCATATAATAAAGCAAAATCACGAATAAGTCGAAGCTGCTGAAGGTGCAAATTGAATTTAATGCAGCTGCAACACTCAGCAGTGCTTTGAAGTCTGCCAAGAAGTATTCATAAATTTTCAGTATTTAAGATAAATGATTTTTCTAGTTTAAATTGCTCTTTTTTTTTTTTTTTGAATATGTTTAAAATTTTTGAAAAATTTTTTTTGCAATTTTTTTGAAGTAAATAAATTTACAAATTATTTAAAAATAAAAAAAATATTTTTGCTGTAAACTTTTTTATTAATTTTTTGTTCACTCAATGCAATTAATTTTAAATTATTTATTTTTTTAATTTTTTTTATTAATTTGCTTAAAATATACTTTCTTAAATTTTTTAATAAATTTACAAATTATTTAAAAATAAAAAAAATATTTTTGCTGTAAACTTTTTTATTAATTTTTTGTTCACTCAATGCAATTAATTTTAAATTATTTATTTTTTTAATTTTTTTTATTAATTTGCTTAAAATATACTTTCTTAAATTTTTTTAAGGTATACAAAAATTTTTTTTACAATTTTTAAAAACATTATTTTTAGCCAATAATTAAATTTTCATAATATTAAAAAAAAAATTAAAAATTTTTATTTAAATATTTTTTATTAATATTTTAAATTTACATAATTTTTTTAAACATTATTTTTTGCATTTTTTTTTAAGTATTTACACATTTATAATATTTAAAAATTAATTAAAAATAAAAATTAATTTTTTAATAATATTTTAATATAATATTAATATTTTATATATTGTATTTATTTTTTTTTTAATTTAAATTCTTATTTTTCATTTTTTATTTATTTATTTTATTCTATTTATTTTTATAAATTTATTAAAATTAAAAATTAATTTTTTAATAATATTTTAATGTAATATTAATATTTTATATATTGCATTTAATTTTTTTTTTTAATTTAAATTCTTATTTTTCATTTTTTTTTTTTATTTAATATACATTTTATTTTTTTTTCAATTTTTTTAAAGTATAAAAAAAATATTTTCTTTTTCTTAATTTTTAATTTTTTTTTTTTAAGTTAAACAATTTTATTGCATAGATTAAAACGAATGCCATTAAAACTTGAACGCTAAAGTTTTCTATTTTAAAATGCTCTTTAATCTTGACCACGCCCGCGCGTGATTTAATGAGTTGTGCACACAGTGGCAGTGGCAGAGGCAATGGCAGAGGCATAGGCAGTGACAGTGGCAGAGGTATAGGCAGTGGAAGAGGCAGAGGCATACTCAGTGGCAGAGTAGAAACATGCATATGCATGCTGATTTATGTCTAGTGACAGAGAGCCTAAACTTTTGCTCGACTCTTCGTTCTATAATAAATACAAAACTAAATTGCTCGAAATAAAACTTTTTTTTTTTTTTTTGTTTTTTTTTTTGGGAAAACTTAAAGCCGAAAAACAACGCGAACGAGACAAATAGAAATAGAGCGACAGAACAACAAATTTACATAGCAATAAAGAAAGAGAAAGAGCGAGAAAGAGAGAGAAAGAGAGAGAAAGAGAGAGAAAGAGAGAGAGAGAGTAAGTGAGTGAATTGTGTGGGTTGAGTGGAGAAATCACATCAAGTGAGCAAAACAGATTTGTCACAAAACCGCAACAGCCAGTAAATCAGCATAAAAGGCGAAGTGCAAGTCAAAACATTTCAGAAATTATGGCTCGCCCAAAGCATGAGCATGAGCACGAGCATGAGCATGAGCATTAGCCTGCGGCAAAGGGATGCGCGAGTTGCAACACTATGGTATGGTGTGGCAAGGGTTTTGCTCATTCAACGATAATTGCCTTTTGTTGTTATTGTTGTTGTTGGTTTTGCCACAAGGCAACGAGAATTGCCGAAAAGAGAAAAAAAAAAACAAAAGAGAAAAAACAAGGGAGAAAGAGAGATGGAGTGAGCGAGAGAGAAGCAGCGGCTGAATATCATAAGTGCAATAATTGCAGCGTATGTGTGTGTCTCTCTCTCTCTCTCTCTCTCTCTCTCTCTCTCTGTGTGTGTAGGCATGCACAAAAGATGCAAATCAGTCTGACAGGCAGACAGAGCAAGCAGACTGAGAGACGGAGAGACAGACAGACATTTGCCGCAACGCTGTAACGCTGCAAAACGCTGTAAACATAAATAAGTTGTATGGGCTCAGCCGGCGCTTGCAGCTTAGCTTGCAACATGCCAACGTACCCCTCCTCCCTCACACTCTCTCTCTCTCTCTCTGTACATGCTACTACTATGACCTCTTATGCCAGAACGTCGTCGGCCTACTAACGAGACCATCGTATTCATAACAAGCAACGGTCAACTTGCACAGTTGATGTTCCTCCGCATTCAGCAGCAGCAACAGCAACAGCAGCAGCATAGGCTTGAGGCTATGCCTTTTGCCTTGTGCTGCCTGCTGCCTAGTGCCTAGTGCCTGGTGACTTGTCCCTTGTATTGTGGCTGCCATTGTACTGTAGATCATCCAAATGTGGGATGTGGGATATGCTGCTGCTGTTGCTGCTGCTGCTGAGAGCATAGAAAAACATCTTGTTGTTGTTGTTGTTGTTACTGCTGCTGTTACTGCTGCTAGCTCACTTGAGCAGCGAGTGGACCAGGCACTGACACTTCCGTTAGAGCATCGCATTGTTTAAGCTTTTTTTGGACTTTACACAGTACATACAAACACATGAGTTAGTAAGTACATATGTATGTATATAAATGAATATTTAGATTATGCATGTATATGTAACTTACACTCACACTCATATACAACTTGCCACTTGATGCAATGTCGCACAAAACAAAGCAATTAAATGCTTTAAATTGCAACGAACACACACATTTCAGCCAGCTTGCAACTTCAACTTTTACAACGTGACACAGAGAAGGCAGAAGGCAATGGCAAAGAGGGAAAGGCAAGGGCAAAGAGCTGTAGGCTTTTTGGCCAGCAAGTTGTGAATATTTCATGGCCTTGTTTATATTTATGGCTAGTCGGTTTGATGCTTATTAAATAGTTGCATGCAACATTTATTTGTGAAGCCAAAACACATTGAATAATAATTTTAAGGCTTTGCACAAAATTTACAACTCTTACACTTGTCCAGCAAATACACACACAGACACACACACAAACACATACGGTAAATGAGCGGCAACATAAAGTAAATGTTGAACATGTTCAACATTTACTTTATGTTGCGCGTCATTTACCGTATGTGTTTGTGTGTGTGTCTGTGTGTGTATTTGCTGGACAAGTGTAAGAGTTGTAAATTTTGTGCAAAGCCTTAAAATTATTATTCAATGTGTTTTGGCTTCACAAATAAATGTTGCATGCAACTATTTAATAAGCATCAAACCGACTAGCCATAAATATAAACAAGGCCATGAAATATTCACAA